>JAHZNK010000352.1:0-13688 GCA_027744615.1 Lepidocyrtus cf. nigrosetosus NNG-2020 | reverse complement strand
AAATCGCTTCTAAATTTTATTATCTAACCAACCACATAATACTTAATTAACTCTTCCCCAACTGCCATTTGCCAAGAGCAAGTCTGTCCAAGTCAAGAAGTCAGTAAATAATGATAAGTGTATCTAAATCAGCGCATCAAATAAAAAGAGAAAGGCTAAAAATATATCAAATCAAATTACGCTCACCACGCTCGCTTTTATCCTCTTGTAAAAGGATAAAAGAAGAAATGTGACAGACAATTTGTCCAAATACCTTTTAGTCTTTTTTATTTTGCTGTTAGCTTCTCCTTTTGAATAATTTGTTACTAATCGACACTGCAATCAACCTTAAGATGTAGTTTAGTTAAAATTTTGCACTTTTCCACTTCTCTCATAAATTCCAATGATTTTTGATATGATTGTTATGATGGCAGTTGGGGAAGAGTTAATTAAGTATTATGTGGTTGGTTAGATAATAAAATTTAGAAGCGATTTGAGATAAGTTGACGTAAGGTTTCTCGTATAAAGCAATTTATAATTTGACATACCTGCATAATAAGAAAAGACTCATCGCAGTATGTTTCTATGAGAAGGAATGCGGCACAGGGACACAGCGCAGTAGCAAGTAAAAGGCGAAGGGGCACACAGGGCCGGGTCAGAACTCATTTAACTCATCAACTATTTTATTGCTGTTCAATGTACTTTATTACGAATTCCTTGATCTTTCATTGGTAATGCAGAAGTTTTCTAAAAGAAAACAAAATTGAACTAAAGACAGTAAAAGCAAAAAGATGAATGGATCTAGTCGCGATGCGAGAGAGAAAAACACACATATTTGATGTCACATTAACTATAAATCTTTTTGCACTTTGTGAGATGTACAAGCACGTCTTGCCCTAGTCATTTTGTGAAATGGTCTTTCGTGAGCTACCAATTATTATTCAAATAGCTAAAATTAAAAATGAAAGGAACGGAACAGAATGACAAAATGAAGGGGAACTAATGCATAATTGCGCTATAGTTGAAATTATTGGATAATTTGATAATAATTATAAAGGTGACCAATGACACATTCCCTTTATACTTCAAACCCTAGAACAATGCAGCATGACATTAAGTTAGACAAAAGTTCAGTTTTTTCTGATCGTTTCATCTGCTATGAAAAGAAGACGACATCAACGACAATTTTGTAGATTTTCAAGGGCTTCGATTTTCTCACTGTCTTTTTTGTTTGTAACCGACTAGTAATCTTTAGGAATGAAAATGAAGCCCCGAAAGTGCAATGCAATCCATGTTTCAAATGCAAGATATCATGCAGGATTATTTTTATTTAGATTTTCATGAAGAATTAATACATCTTTATCATTCTACTACTGTAGCCATTTATTTTTGCAACTTGTCACATTAGACAATTCCGTGCATATTTTCAGGGAGAAGTTGAATGTCTGTCCGTGGCCAATTTACATTTACATTCCATACATTATATTCTCATTTAACCCTTTTTACCATTATTTTAATTTCTTAGCATGTATTTTGGTAATTACTTTAAAGATCGTTTAATTACTTAAAAATGTTTTAATTCTTTAGCGCAGCTAATTACAAGCAATTGAAGGGAATTAGTACTTATATTTTAGTAACATCACGTGTTAACAATCCAAAACAAGAGAAATTTGCATAGAATTACAAGAATAATGAATTGTTAATTGTTTTAATTGAAATATTAATCATTTTTTAATTAGGTAAAGTCATTACCTACTTAAACAATCTGTTTAAGCGTATATCATATACGTAATATGTCTGAAATCCGCCACTAGTATAACCGAAATTACGAAAGCTAATGGTCCTCGCAAGCTTTAGAATTCAACTTTGGCTATGCATTAAAAATGCTGACAGTGTCCTATTCATATCTTTGAATTAATCGCGGTTTCACACTTGTCCATGGATAAAAATGTAGGTCACGCTGTGTCATCATCACACATCACTTTGCATAATTGTGCATTGTTTNCTATTCATATCTTTGAATTAATCGCGGTTTCACACTTGTCCATGGATAAAAATGTAGGTCACGCTGTGTCATCATCACACATCACTTTGCATAATTGTGCATTGTTTTTAAGGCATCGTAATTTTCTCGTTTGATTTTCTTTCTGTCGATCGTCATCACGATAGGGAGTTATAAGATGAAGATGATAATTTGCAGATCATCTTCCCACCATTATCCTCTTCGCAATGTTACAACTCACCTGAATTAGAGATAAACGAAATGAAGATGAATATTTTTATAATCTTTGTCCTTTACCTTTCAAACCATTCACAAATGTAATCAAACAAAAACCTTATTTGATAGCATCTTCCTACATCTGTTAGCCTTTATTAGAAGGAAAAGTGAGATGATATGATTGCAATTTTTAAGATAGATTTTCGTTATTAATGGAAGTGATCATGACTAGTTAATACCTTGTAAAAAGAGCACCTATTCCCATTCATCCTTCTCTCGTCTTCATTTTTCAAGAATAAATAACAACTGTGAAGCAAGCCGCTCACAAAATATAACTTTTGACTTTGTTCATTGAAAAACTTTGCACAAATACAAATAAAGGTGGACAGTAAATCAACAAAAAACTGTAAAATGAACCTCGTTAAAATTGCAATTCTTTATGACACCAACGCGTTATACCTAATTGTATTTGATATGCGAAAATGATGATGATCAAAGGAAGGATGCCAATGTCATATTAGATTGAAGATAAAGATATGGTACAGACAGAAGATGAGACATGACACGTAAATTAAAAATGCGAATGCATAAAAAAGGAATCAAGTTATTCTAGAAGAATGAAAAAGGAACCTAAGTACTAAAAAGTGTAGGATTTCTGTCCGTTTTGCAAATAAATTAGAGTTAATTTAACCAAACAGTAACCACTGCTGATCTAATAAAGCACTAAAAATGCAGCTAATGATTTCATATTTCTATCATTTTACTGTAAAACTTCACTTTCAGAAAGGTTTGATGATTACGTGTGCGAGCTGGAATTTGAAAAAAATTGAAATTAAACTGTAATTTTCTGTATAAATTGCACTTACATATTGTGTTAGATAAAAAATAACATTAAAAAATCCAGCCGTGCGGCATGGTCCAAGTCCATGGCATATCCAACGTGTCACTTGTGACCTCATTGTACTGTGCCGTTTCCCATCTTTTCATTAAATCTTAATTAAAAACACAAAAAACTTTTTTTGTGATGCATTTAAACAACTTGCACAATGCACTCGATGCATTTTTACTACAACTTGTACGCATCATTACAAAAAACTTGATATCTTATCGGGAAAGAGACTGAAAAAGTATTTTAATTAGAGTGGAATTTTTAACTGAATTGTAAGTTGATAAAAATGAGCTTGAACATGTTACGTTATGACCGGAAGATTTGCACTCTCTTGCATATCCAAAAAAGCTTGATAATTTTCTAATTAATTTTATCTTTAACATAAAAGTGTAACGTTTTCAAATGATCCGATCATTAAATTACAACGGTACCTTACAATTTGCATATGCAAGTATTTGCAGGAATTTTGCCAAGTGCTATGAAATATAATTGGGATCACTTCACCTCAAATAACTTCTCATTACCAAAAAGACATCAGAGCAAAACAAAATGAAGAAATGCATTATGCAATTATGCAACACCATCATCAATTACTCATTTACTAGTGACTTAAAATCGAAAACTTTTAATTATGCAATTATGCAACACCATCATCAATTACTCATTTACTAGTGACTTAAAATCAAAAACTTTTAAATCTATTTCGGTCATCACATTGCATTGATAGAAATTCGCTAAGTGAGGAAAACATCTGCAGAAACGCATTTTTCTTGTCTGTTATTATGCAAAAACTTAACCTCCTAATCTTCCCCTTTTTACGCTAAATGACATTCGTAATTTATCACTCATTTTTATATTGGCTTCTCCTCTTCTCCACTGCGGTGGGTAAGTCTTTTTGAACACTTTGATAAGTCAATCTGTAATTTTAATGAGCGGAAAAAATATATCGTGACTCTGACTATGACACAAGAAACCTTAAGAATATTTTTTGTGTTGTAAGGACATATATGCCTGTTTGTTTGTAATGTGTTTGGCTTCCACTTAATTCCTATTTAGTTCATCCATAGCCAAACATTGAACATTTCCCATGTGAGGCAATAAAGTATTATTGATGTAGGAATAACACATGTCATATTTATTATTTTAATGACATAACGTCTATTTTCTTCTTCTTTTCTCAAATCCATCCTACTTTTTCTCTTTCTTCCACAGCTTAATGGATTGAAAGGGAGAGAAAAAGAAATGAATAATATGATAATTATTTGCAAAGACATGGCTCATTAGTCAGTTAAAAGAAAAATTGGCAAGAGGAATCACCAAGAGATGTTAGATAATACCTTTTTCTCTCTCAATAATAATTGCAACATAATCTCAAATAATTTTTATAATGCAATAAAACGAGCAGAAAGTGGGATTGACAAAAATTGGAAGAGGAACGAAAACAAGGCAAAGTTTATCGATGATAATAACAACCGACGACGACAACGGTGGTGACCGAGATGGGAATGACGATACCACCACCGTTGCAGGAGCCAATGATGAAGAAATACTTTGGTTTACGGAAGACATAGAGACACGCGCATAGATCATAATAAAAAGGAGTGAAAAACAGGGCTCCCTTCTCTGATATCTTCTAGCTGATTAACACGAGTCAAACTGAAGTATTGTAAGACTTGAGCTGTGCCACCAGCGGCGATACAACAATTAAAATAATAAAACGTGGATGGGCCAATCATTATTAAGAATTGCATTATTTGTTCATTTTTTATTTCATATTGTGTGCTTATACTCTGGGAAGAGCCAAGTTTGGATCATTGCATCGTGATCAATCACAACAAAACATAATTTTTTGAAAGATTACGAGACAGGGTGATTAAGAAAGGATGACAATATTGTTCATGTAAATTATTTGCTTATTAAATTTTAATAAATTATGGAAAAAAGAGGCTGCAATTGTGTCAGTTGACATGAAAAGAGCAAATGACGAGAGTTTGACACCTGACACGCGACCTAAACGGCAATTAAAACTTCTACGAGAAGAATGTAATAACGGCACTAAATGCATAACTACCTACTTTACCTCCATGAAGAAGTAGGTTTGGAGGTACTTGTGTAAGATATCAGGGTGTACTTATTATGGAGAGATGGTGGTAGGCACTAATGGACACTTTTCTTCATAAGGAAATTTCACTAATATGACGATGTATGAGGACTGTCTACTTTGCATAATGTTGATTTTTATCCACCCTTTCAAAAAATGTGTTGCTCTTGACTTGTACATATTCATTACAATTTTTCTCCTTATTAACCTGTGTCAATTATTTCATTTTGTGATTATTTCCACATAGTTTTATAATGTAACCTTTTGGCCAGGTCCCAAATATAATATTTTGTAAACTCAAACTAAAGATGCAATTCTGTATTAGCATTTACTTTTTGATTATCTGAATTTTATTTACACCACCAATATATAAATGCAAACGCTATTTGGTGGTAATTTTGTACCTAAAAATTAAAAGTGAGTGAAATACCGTGACAACAGTGAATGTATGAATTTTCTGATTCATGCCATCGAATTCCTTGTCCACGCATGGGTGAAAACGGAAAACCCAAAAATTTACTCCTTAGAAAAATTAAACTGTGTTTGAAAGGAGACGTTTCCTCAAGTTCATTTCAATTCTGCCACTAACAATTTTGATGGCCGACATGATTTCACTTGAATCTGAGCTTCGGATTTTAATGGAAAATAAAAATAATTGCTTGTAAAATCTAGTGCAAATATTTGCAACATTTTGGTAAGGCCCAATGCATGCATTTTGCCTGAAGCTAGATTGTTTGAGTTTGGATTTAACTTCATTGGCTCAGGTTTATTTTTATGAAGAGAACCAACATCACGCAAAACCCGGTCTAGTTGGTTTTTGCATTCATTTTTGACTTTGTGATTTGGTGTGAAGGAATACCTGATTCTGGTTTTGTGTTCTTTACAAAAACGTGCAAAATTGCCTACTTTTGATCTGTGCTAGTAGGATATCAGCTTTTCCCCTCTTCAAAACACATCAGTTAAATATGAATGAAAAGTAACAATGTTAGTTTCGACTTTTTTGTTTTATATCAGTTTAGCGCTATTACACTTCAAGTACTAAAAAATGAAACCAATTTTACTCACTTTGCATTTTTATTTTACCACACTGACCTTCTTACCTGGTCCACCTCATCCCTCAACAATTTAAATATACGAACTTGATGTAACAACACTGCATAATAATCAACTTTATTGTTATGATAAATCTGAATATTATACATGAAATGAGAATGTAATACATGGCTTAAGTCATATAGTGCATCACCAAAGTCATTAATTTTCACATAACTTTTACCATTTTTTATATATTTGCCAATATGAAAAGAAATTGAGATTTAGGATAGACAGATTCAGGTTGAACGTATTATTTGACTTTTAATTTTAAAATTTCTATATATTCCACTTCATCTCATCTTGCGTCATTCAGATTCAGTCAGATTGAGCAAAGATTTTGTTCCTCATTGCATTTTTTTACACAAGTTTGATATTTTTGAGAGATTCTGTTGATAAGAAGGTAAATAATGATTATTTAATAATATTTGTCATAGCTAGTGCATAATTACCACCGTCGTCACATCCCACTAGCTCATTATCGTGGCAATTTAAAAATAAAAAATATTTTTCACTATTTACCAATCATAAATATAAAATTAACCTCACGTCATCATCGTTCAACTGTGCATTTGCATTAGTGGATGTGATTGGAAAATAAGCAAAACTGGTGAATATTTAATCTTTTTACTTTTCTGACGTGATCTAGTCACTTACTAACCTTACCCCAAGAAGATGATCATATTTATCATGATTATTCGAAAAATGACTAGTGACCTACCTTCATCCCATCATTATTACCACCGACTGCATTTTTAACTGCACTTTTGGCTTTTTTGCGTTTTAATCGGTGTGTAAAGCATTATTTTAAAGATTTTTTCTAAATGTACAAATAATGTTGAAGTACTTTGTTAAACGTAGGTAATAATTACTCTTATAAATGACATGACGAATCAGCCGATGTGATTTGGGATGTTGATGGGCAAATGAGATTAAACAATATCATTACACAATCAAAATGGGCAATTAAGCTTAAAAATGGGAAAAATACGTGCATTAAATATTTGGATTTTTAGGAGGAAAATAAAATGAATCTGAAGGAGTTCTGTTTTTGGTGAGAAAGAAGGAGGGATGGAAATATATTTGGCGATGAAGATGATGTTGATAGGATAATGTACGAAAATGCCATGATTTGTTAATTGATGTGCAATAATAATAACCGGGAGAGAGATTTCTTTGATTGCAACAATTTTTTTGCAATATGAAATTTTTGCACATTATTATGACGATTATTGCGTTATATATACACCTCCACTGTTGAAGTACAAGTGCATCCTAGTCAAGTGTTAAATGGAAAATGGAGTGGGAACCTTTTCTTACAGTTCTACTTAGGTCGATAAAAGAATTAAAAGTTGCGATATTCTAACAATATTAAATGGTAATTTTCTCTGACATGTTTAACATCAGTCAATTTATTATGCACATATATTTTAATACCTTTGCTTGCAATTAAAATATATGATCATAACCATCACAGTACAATTATCGGATCAACGTTTTGAGAATGTCTGTTTTGTACTCAAAGATTGACAGAAATTGATACATTACAGTAGTGATTGGACACGCTTATGCTGCTGTTTAAAGATTTGAAATAAAATGGTGTAATTTTATTATTCTCAAATGCAAAGCGCGCATAAACAAAGCAAGAGAATTTTTATGATCTTATTGCATATAATTTTAAAAATTGAATAGAAAAACAGATTTTTAATGCTCAATCACATTTCATTCATTATGTCATTTACTTTTTTTAAACGTGTCTTCCGCGTTTTTGTTCTTTGTAAATTCAAAGAATTATAGAAATAAATGGAGTGGATTGAACAAAATTGTTAAGAAATGTGAAAGAGGTGAAGTAGTGTCATTGTTGTGGGTAGATTTTGATAGCAGGTACTTGAGCTTTTAGTAGTATTTTACGCTAATCTCTATAATCATAATGACTTTATCAAAAAAGAGACCTACAAAGTTGATTTCAAAGTTTTGCTGTTATTGAAATAAATGAATTATTTAAATTTGAATATAAAAACGCTTGCCAAAACATTTGTATTATATTTTGTGAAAATTTTGTTTATTGCGGTGTTGAAGAAGACGATAATTGATGAGGATTGCGAAAAACCAAAATATTTTTCTCAAGATATCACATAATTATATTGTCTAAAAATTGCAATGGTGAAATATCGCAGTGTACGTTGAACTGCACTCCTCTTAAATTATTTATGCAGTGCATTGCCAAGTTCGTTGAAAATGAACAAATAAAGAAATTTAGTGGGTTTTAAAGAAACTTGTCAAAACAATTTAGCAAAAAATATCAATTTTTTTGTTCTTTTTTGCAGATGTGGTAGGAATAACCGAGTCCACTGAATATGTGACGACAACAGAATCAATCAACCCCACAACCATATCATTCGCTGCTTCAAGCAGGGAACAGGAGATTTCCACAGACGGTCCTGTAAATAATAATGATTATAATAATGTGACAATTACTGAAGATGGGGGCTCCTCAATCAAGACCAAAGGAGGACGGTGCCCGAAGCCAGGAATGGACTCGCGCCTGTGTCGAGACCAAGTTGACCAATGTATGAAAGATGAAGAGTGCGCAGGTAAAATGGAGAGAAATTATTAAAAATAATACCCTTTAATAAAAAGTTGCATCAATCAAGACCTAAATTTAGAAAGAGATTTTCTTTTTTCTATGCCGAAATCGTGTTCAGAAGCCCCGCATTGCTGTGCGATGCGCGCTCCTAGCATAATTTACATAATTATATGTAAATTTTGTATGGAAAGTTATTAGTACTTGTAAAGCTTCTTCAACTGCTGTGAAGCACGTTGAATGAAATATTTACCTGTGAGATACACTTCTGTAGTTTTATTGTTTATAAATAAGATGAGCTTTGAGTATAAATCGATAAACGTCTGTTATTATCAGAAACGTTAAAATTTATGATGCTTTCTCTTTTTCTCATTCCAGGTGAATCTATTTGTTGCCACACAGGATGTAATCGTGTCTGCATTCTCCCCGTCTTCACAGGTCTTCTTCAACTGCTGTGAAGCACGTTGAATGAAATATTTACCTGTGAGATACACTTCTGTGGTTTTATTGTTTATAATCAAGATGAGTTTCGAGTATAAATCGATGAATGGTAAACGTCTATTATTATCAGAAACGTTAAAATTTATGATGCTTTCTCTTTTTCTCATTCCAGGTGAATCAATTTGTTGCCACACAGGATGTAATCGTGTCTGCATTCTCCCCGTCTTCACAGGTAATAAACAATGATAATATTTGATGCTTCTCCTTTATTAAACTCTTTTCGCACATTTGGGATGTCGTAGGGGGCATGTCTGCCGTTGAGATAAAAAAGCTTTCAATTTTTTCAAACAAAGCTTTCTGAATTTGAATAACGCTACTTCTTCAAATTTCAACCAAGTGCCAAATCATCAATCTTTAATTTATTAGAGAATGTCAGGGTTTTTAATAGAGATATTCAAATTTTTAATATTTTCAAGACAATAAAATAGCAAATATATTAACGATTTTTTTATTTTCACATAAAAGAGTTTTCAATTTGTCCGACCCTCCTTTATGCACTCCTAATGCATTGTTATTAAATAGATCCAACATGATTAATGCTTTTCTGCTGCTAAATAGGTTTCCTTTAAGTACATAAACAACTTGCTTATTGGTTAGAAAATAAAATAAAAAGCTGTATAATTACGGGATTATTGTTATTATTGGGAAATCGCCAATACTATTATCTACTTTTTTTATTATTACTCACCAGCTTTTGTCAAAGCTAATACGTCGACTCGAGCTCATGTCATTATTCCACCTAATTATTATATAATCATCATCATCGTGACTATGACATACACACATGAAAATGACCTAATTGCTGTGCACACTCCATAATTATCAGACTATATAAAACATTTTACAGCTTAAAAGTGAAATAATGAAGTAATCACAGAGCTACCACCGTCATTATTTCCATTTTATTTACTTTTTTGTCCTAAACTAGTATTTCGAAATATTTGAAGCAAGTCTTCTTTTCTGTGACATAGCTCAAGCTCAAAAGTTTGAATGCGACAAGACAATAGAAAAAATCGAATAAATCCACATTAGAAAAAATAATCAGCATCTTTTTTGTCATTGTTCATCATTTCCATCAGGGGACAACAAAAGAATTTAAAATCTAAGGATAAAAAGTCCCACTTGCTTCAGTATCTTTTCATGGCAAAAAATATTGAGGATTTTGAAAGATTTCTCGCAACTATGGCGGTGGTGATTATGAGTCAAATTAAGAGAAGAAAATGAACTTAACATCATGTTTAACTGCGTTTAAATAATTGCAGTTATAACAATAAATTAGTTAGCTAATGAGTTATCATCCCTGTCAATTTAACAACTTCACGCGATGTAATCTTTTTCGTTGCATGAAGACAAAATATGTATATTCCATAACGTTTTTTAATAAAATTATTTTTATTAGTTGAGCTCTACCTGCCTGCTTGTGATAGTTGTAAATTGCAAGGTGTATAAAATGCTGTTTACCCTTGTATTCCATTTCCATGTTTGAACACTGAAAAATAAGGACTCCGAAAACCTTGAAAGTGCTTTTAAGATCTTTATAAAGTTTGAATTTGCATATTGTACTTTGTCAAACATAAAGATTTAATAGTTCTCATGAGATGCAATTCAGTTTCTGCTAATTCTTCAAAAATATGAATCATCACGTGCATCTCGAGTTTATTGACAGGTTAGTAGTCATTTTTTAGAATAAAACAAAAAATTATGTCACGACTGACTTCTGTGTCCACGCCAAGCCATTTTACTTATCACATTAAACGTTTTTATGACCCTTAATGATTATGATGAGTGGAGTGCAGCAAAATAAATGTTTTTAGGTATTTATAACTGTCGTTTTCTGATGCGACTGAAGAAAAAAGTTTTGGTGGTAATAAAAATAGCAAATTGACACCTTTCTCTTATCTCCTTTAAAAGGAGGATGAGGATACATCCCCTGCATTTCTCACCCACGCATATTCATTCCACTGAAACAAGGACAAAAAAGTAAAAAACTATAGAAGATTACAGCTCATGATTTTATTTAAAGAAAAGTAATGTCATTATTAAAGTCGTCCGCATTGTCACCATATTAGCTATCGATTGTTTTTAAATACAATTGTGAAGTATCCGCTCGTTCCCAATAATTCTCAGCCACCTAGTAATTAATCACCAATATAGAATTGCAATTATTACAGAAATGAAGCCGCTCAAGTTCTAGCTAATGATTAGCTTTTGAGTAAATAATAAGGTTCTGTTTCAGTTTGATATGTAATTGAAGGGCAATTGCTAACAATGTAGTTTATCTTCATCTCCGTCCACTTGAAATACAAATTTGAATAAAACAAGTGGAAGGTCACGTCTCCGTCTTATAACGTGCGATTCCCTTTAAAAGCCGCAACAATAGCAGAAATCGGCAGCAGCAGAGGCAAATTTTAGACCACCCCTTTACCATAAATCAACAAAAGTTGACAGAAATCATAATTAATTCTCTGGTAAAGCCACCAATTATTATCTTAAAGATTATAATTTACAAATCTGCTTATTTGTGTTATTGACGACTAATACGAATCATCTTCATTTAAGAATATCTTAAGATAATTTTTCATTATTTTGATTTCAAAGGAATGTCGATTAATTGTAATTGTGTGGTATAAGGCAATGCGTAGAAGGATGATCAGATTTTGATTTGTGAAGGGAGAAAATGATTGGTTATGTCATCCTTTAGCCTTGAAGCTTATTAGTTCAAAGTTTAGAAAAGTTGAGGAGTCATCTTAAGCAGTCAAAGAAGACTTACCTTTCTTTATAGATGTGTTTACTATTTATGCAATAATGATAATATCAATAAAATATATTTACCTTTTTAAAAGTGCATATTAAAAACAATAAAAATTTGGAGGACTAAAGATATCTTTTTAGGCTTTTATTATTATGCTTATGTCATATTAAACTAAAGCTTATAATTTGAGTGAAAAAGGAGAACGTGTTGCGATTTTATTATAGTACACCTGTCGTAATAATAAACCTAATAAAAATCATGTAGTAATGAAGAAGACGAGCGTTTCTAAAGGTTAAAGGAATTTAGGTTGGCTGTGATTGCTCTGTCGTTGTTATTATTGCCACTTGCCACTTGCTCGCTAAAAGGGACAGGATAAGAATGAGAATGTGTGGATGTCACTTTAGTAATTTAAAGATGACGTTGCTTCTTCTGCTAAACTAATTTTTATGGGAAATAAAGGTAATGATGACGGTGGTGATGAAGATGATGGAGCAATTTTCGGGGATTCACGCACAATCGTGACATTTGCAACTGTGCAGAGATGATCCTGCTGCTCCAATGCAGTTTTGAGAGGGGGAGACAAAGAGAGAAATGAGGAGACAAGTGAATGTAATTTTGAAATTGGAAGAAAAGGAAGGTGATGTCGATATGATAAGCTGATAATGACCAAGAAAGAGAATAAATGTTGATCAGAGAATTATGCATTGGTACATTCTTATAATAAAACATTTATATGAAATATGTGTTGTGGTTACAACGACTGCGGTTGTAATTTTAGGATTGTTCTAAAAATCCGCATTTTCCCTCTAATTTGCTTTAAAAGGAAAGGAATATTTAAATCTGTTTTGTCAGTTTAATAGGGGAAGAACGAAAAGTTTTGTAAGATTCAAATCCAATTTAATAAACTGGCCAGAGGCCCTTTCCCATTTAAAGGATGTGTGTGGGAAATGACTGCATTGCCAATATTTTATCTTCTGCATGACTGACACCGTAAATCGGGTGATAAGTAATTAGAAAAACTCACCTGTTCAGCTTTTTTCTTAATCAACGTATTGTATGTCAATATGTTTTACTCCTATTGAGGTATATCTACTAGGAGCGGTGGTGTGAATTTTAATGATAACGAATGATGAAACTTTTTTTATGATAAAACGCTTTCGGTGACAAAACGATCAAAACATCATAAAATAGACTTCATTCACTTTAAATACAAAAAAGGTCTTAAATTGAAATAAAGATGCGCTTTCCCCCTTGGCGTCCAAGCAAGAGGATGCTGACACTAATAATGATTAGTCAATTTGCTATTAAAACAAAGGAATACCACAAAAAACCCACTTGTGCATCATTTTTCCTATAAAGTGTCCATCCATGGAGCCCAAGATAATAAAAAATGTGAGTTGGTGGTGGCAATGATGGCAATTATGAGAAATGATGGTGCTTGTATGGTTTTGGGTGACGTGGTTGGAGAAAGAATGAAAGGTTTTTTCATTGATATTCTTGCCTAAAATAATATTGAACAAAAGTCAACGTACGACTATGACTTACATAAAATTGGAGTTTATTTTGAAGACA
>JAHZNK010000351.1:0-11630 GCA_027744615.1 Lepidocyrtus cf. nigrosetosus NNG-2020 | reverse complement strand
AATTAATTCAATAAAAATTGTAAACATTGATTTGCACTTTCTGAGGTGTCAAATTTGATGCATTCATGAATACTTTGTGGTACAGTACACTATATGCTTATAGCAAGTTTTTATTGTTCAGTTCAACAACTTTTCTATTTGCTGGAATTAATTCAAGGTAATCTTGAATTAAATTATTTTACAATTAACACCTTTAACCGATGACTGACATAACAACTTACCAACCCGCTTCCAATCGCTGTACTCATACCGCTTCAAACTGCTTAGAACAATAGAACAAATGAAACATACATACGACATTACATTTTGCTTATCTTGCAAAATGTTCGGAGTTTACCCAAAAGTAGGGTCTAAAAAGAGGTCATACAATGACGCAGTGATGGATGATTGTAGGTGAGATTCACATTCTTCGAGTAAAATTATAACTGTCACAAAATTCATACATTGCTTTAGACTTTATTGCCTTTCATAGACCGGATTAATAATGTTCAAGTTTTTAAAATCTCAAATACATTTTTACTATAAGTATTTTTAAAAAACATGCGGTTATGCCTATTTACAATAAATTAAAATGATAATCAATATCAGAGTGAATTTGAATTAAACGATAAACTCATCAATCAGTCTGTAAAAACCAACTTATTTTAAACTAAAATAATAGATTCTTTCAGTGTAAACAAAATCAAAAGTTTTCATAAAATCATTAAAGCTGATTGCAAATTGGCATTTGCAGAGAAATCTCTTCATAGTCCGGATTTACATAAATCAACACAGAGCTACAACTACCTATAATAACGATGAATCTGATGTACATATAAATATTGCAGTGGAGTTCGAGGCCTGGGACAACCGCCACCTAAATTAATAAAAGGTCTACTGAACTTTGGGATTGTGTCTTGATGGCAGTGACTTTCACCCGGTTGAACTGTGTACCATTTTCTCCAAAAGCTCATTTCTGAGTCACTATTTAAGATTAGAGTTAAAATAATAACAAAGAAGGAATAAATAAGCCAAAGGACAACTAAAAACAAGAATATGATGAATAGAGTTCGAGGCACTGGTGGAATTCTGGCCTTGTATACGTTTAGCATGATAAATCCTTCCCAACCGCCCCCACCAAATGGTTTATCTGCCAAAATCCAATCCCCCATTGCCTGTTCAACAATTATACCAAAAGTTTCGACTATTTCCGCTACTCCTTCTGGATATCCGGCATCCACGGAGTCTACTGCAAGAGCACCACAAAGGCCAAGCAAAGCCACAAATTTACCCCAACTCATTTGAATTTCACCATATTGATCCTCGATAGTCGATTTAGCTAAGGACACTAACATGTGCGAAGGCTTCATTTCAGAAGGTATCCGTATTCTGACCTATAGAACAAAACATAAGTCAGTAAAACTGAAGTTATTATCACACCGTACACTTTATTTCTACTAATTTAAACTTTAATCTTACATTTTGAATTACGGAAGTGTACACATCAGGATATTTTTCTCTCATTTCATTTACAACATGTTGGAAATGCGGATAGACATAATCTGCGTCAGGTTTGGAAAGCAGCTCAACAGCAGATCGTAATCTAGGAGCAACCTTATGGATTTTATTCAGCAAATTCTTTTCTTTCAACCGATCTATAATATGCCTGGCAGCAATACTGCGAGCCTTTGAATAAAAAAGAATAAATAGGTTAGGTCAATCCGATTATTATTATTTATAAAGACCAATTTATAAACAACTTACCTCATCCCCAATTTTCCTACAAAGTGATCCAGGCTCTTCCAAAATCTCTTGCGCCTGTTGCCAACTTTCATGGTCATAATAAAGCTGCAGGATTTTTGCAACGGGAGTACTGAAATGAATACATGAATATTATAATTGGGCATCAAAAACACTGTAAAAATATAGGTAATAGCCAACCTCCATTCTTCATCTTCCTCCCTTATAATCCTCCTAGTCTGTGGCGTCAACGGACGAGCCCATGAAGGTCTCCTATGTCTTTGAGGTGCTGTGGGCACTGACAATAACTCCATTGAGTATTTCAAAAACTATTTGGAATAAAATCCTTTCAGAGTAATCTCAAAAGTAGTAAATTCTTCTTAATCTCAATCATCGAGTGCTTTAAAAATGTTTTTCATTTTACAACTTCCTTGAAGACATTTAAAGAGGTCTGTTCCATGTAAAGTGGTGTAAACACATGTTATCTTTATCATTCAAGAAGATATTTCGCAGAAGAGCAGCTGACTGATATAATACATGCTGCGATGTCACAGATTCTCTACTACAGAATGATTTTATGTGAAAGTTGGTTTCATTTCATCCACTCTGTATGTATGAATTTGGCCTAAAAACTTGATAAAATCCACCTGTCCAAATGTGTATTTGCCCCATCCATGTTCACCACCGGCAAAACAAATTCAATGCACGTGCTCAAATGTCAATTTAATTAAAATTTAAAATGATAATCGAATCCGATAAACACTTCGCCTTCGGGCCATCAGGATAAAGACTTGATTTGTGATTATTCTTCGATGGAACAATCACTGGAAAAAATGAAGGAGGGATTGGCATGGTTTTGTGTGGAATTTGGAAATTTTGCAAAATCTGTGGCTTTAAAATCACTTGCCGCACAAGGAAACAAATATGAAAACGGAAATACGGATGGGAAAGCCAGATTGGATGATATGCGGGATCAATTAAATTATATTAAAAATCTTGTTGGTATTGTCAAACTGTTTCCGGTGGAAATTGCTAACGAGGTTTTAGTTAAGCTCGTGGAAAGTTGCCGGAAGTTACTTATTGGATTGTTTGATGTACAAACCGTTTTGTATCAACGGCAGTTGCTGGAAGGGGATGAAAGGGATAAGAAAGCTGTCCAGTTTGTACTACTTCAGCCAGTGACGAGCTTGCTTTATGACTGTTTAGATAATCTTCCATCAAATGATAATGATGGTTTAAAACTTTGCCAAGAGTCAATTAAAAATGTTGCTCTCATGTTCCGTGCTGGAGTAAAATTCATGGCGGATAATGTCGCCAGTGGTTTGGACAAACCCGATTTCCTCCGACTTGCAGGACTATGCGATAGACTTTTAAAGTTATTAAAAACCCATACAAAGGACTGTTCGAATAAGGAAGATCATTGTTCATTTATCGAAGATATTATGTCAGACCGTATCGAGAATTTAATCAAAATTGAAAATGGACGAAGCTTTGTCAAGTTTTGTTGTGACGCGAGTAGAAGATTGCAAAACGATGATACAAACGCAAAGGATAAAGTTCCTGGTTTTTTAAAGAATATTTCGTCATCATTAGATAAGCCAGAATCTGAACTTTACATGATTTTTACGGATTTCCTTCAAGACCAGACATTTTGGAAGAGTGAGGTTGGAAAATCTCTCACGCCAATTCTAATTCAAACGGTCAAGCATGATTTAGCAAGTTGGGATAAGTCTATGCAAAATGCCAATAAGAAAGCTGCATTTGTCCTCAAGTTTATCACTGATAAGTACTCTTCAAATCAACCTTTATTTGACCCTAGCATTCCACAAGTTGAGTGTATATCTTTTAAAGATTCTGACAAAAATTTAAAAACTTACAAGAAATTCTGGGACTACTTTTTTGAGTTGTATGAAATTCTAAATGAAACTCAATTACATATTGTTCAACCTGTTTTACACAAATTGAGTATTTTTAATGAATATCCAAATAACGAGCATGTTATCTCTTGGCTTCCCATTCTGCTGAAGAAGATGGTACGTCATGACAATAGGACCATTGTGAAAGAGGGACTAACGAGATTTTTGGAAACGGGTCATCATCTTCGAATTAAGGAGCAAACAGCTTATCAACAATCTGCAAAGGAATTTCTTGATGATCATATTTCTGTTTTGATAAAAGACCACGTGGGATGGGTACTTAACGATCCCGAGAGCTTTATCAGTACCTCAGTTAAATTTGGACAGTTTTTATTCGATTTGCATTTTCATAAAGAGTTTCCACAATTTTGTTCAGCGGAAAACATTCTTCTTCAAATGACAGGGTCAGGTAAATGTCTGAGCCCACACACTTTCTACTTTTTGGCTTCTTCTCTTGATGCAGTTTTGAACCACAGTACAATAATTGTCTCTGAAACTTTTCATGGAGAAAGTCTTTTGATAGAGAAAGTGGAAACTTGTATGAAACTTTTGGCACATGTTTTATCAAATAGTGTAACCAGTGTGAGCAAATACTTTCGATATTGGCTGGAATATCATTGTTTGAATGCCTTGCTGAAGATTACTCAACAAATACAGAATTTTTCTGAAATTAATTTGGAATCAACCATTTTCTTAAAGTTTCTCTCTATTCTTGGCTCCATATCCCACAAAACTGTTCACAAATGCAGCAGAAATGATAAAAATAGTCAAGATGAGAGCGCCAGTTTGACTAAAATAATTACTTTGTACAATGACAAGGCAGATCTGTTCCAAAAAGTACTTTCTAGCACTTACTTTGTATACGAGAATGGTTTAAATCAAGCAACTGTGATTGGATTGATTAGGTTCTTGAGTATCTCCGCGTTATGCAGTAACGACAGAGAAAAATGTTTTCTCGAAAGTGCAGCGTTTGTGAAAAAGATTGTTAGTAACATTTCGAATTACAAAGGAAGCATAAAGGGACTGTCAATCGGTCTTTCTGAATTTTATAGCGATGCAATAATGTTTGCCAAAACACATTCAACTTTAGAAGAAATATTATAACACCAGCATTTCAGAATTCATGGAGAAAATAACCCTTCTTGAAAAACTTTCTCCGAGTCAGTTTATGATTTGTGTTGCTAATCTTGAGTTGTTACAGTCGCTATCAGAGTTGTCTGTGAAACCGGACACAATTAAGACATTGGTGACCACCTTCCAAGATAAAAGCACAGTGAATGAACCACTGAAGATGTTCCTTTGGAAAAAGTTTTTACTCGTAGTTTTGAAATCAAATGGGAACGAAGACAAAGTTTCCCATGAATTTGTATCAAAACGTATTAACCATTGAACATTTTTGGAATGATGAAAAGGAACGAATTGAAGTTTCTGAGGATGAATATACAAATGAAATTGCCAAAAGCTATTTTGAAGTATTCAAAAGAAATTTATTTGCTGAATATTATCAAATAAAGTTTCAACTCTATCAATTGTTATTTGGGAATGGAACTAGTAATGATTCGTTTGAAACTAAAGTCCAGTTGTTGGCTTCCGTGTTGGATACGATTGAGAAATGCAACCATGAAGGTGTTGCAGCTGCGCTGCGTCTGGTAAAGTCCGTTGTCAATATGGAAAAATATTCTGTGGATTCGTAAGTTCAATTATATGTGTTTAATATTTCAGTTTAGATTATCTTGAGTTTTTAGGGGTATTGTAACACACCCTAGTTTAATTTTTTAGGGATGGTGCAGTTTACATGGAAAGTTTGGCGAAAATTGGATGGAGCTCTGTTTTTGAGCTTCGCAAGAACGAAGCATTCTGGTCATGTTTTAAAGCGTTTGTTGAGTTCATTGTTTGTCCCCATTTTCTTCAAAGTGGGGATTTGAAAAAGGTATGAACTGATGCAGGAATTAACTAAAACGTTAACAAACAAGCCATATGATAACCTATTCTTGAAATATTTTAGTACTCGGATCTAATTATTGAAAATGGAGAAACAATTGTTGGCATGAACTTTGTATTTACTAAACAATTGATTGGAACAACCTTTCCAGATGCTTCCTTAGAAGAACTACAAGAGTTACATACAGTTCTATTAAATACTGCGTTAGCTGGAGCAGCTGTACCAAAAAATAACAGGTATTATATGACTAGTAATGTCAGCTAAACATTTTTAAAGCTCACGTTTGCACCTGTAACTATAATTTATTTCATTGTTGTGACAGAGTAAGCTTTGAGATTTGGGATTATTGGAGGAATCAGAATTGTCACTTTGTTGTGGATGAAGATCCGGAAAAGTATGTTTTTTACATGTAAATGTTTAATGCTTGTTCATCGGGTTATGTTGTTCATTTACCTAACTTTGTTGTATGTATTCGTTGTTGGTGTAGTTTTAGCTCAGACTGCAAATCTCGACTTTTAATCTGCGAAAAAATTCGATTGCACATCAGCATCTTACTTACTGGCGTCACCGAGGATGAAAGATCCAAAGGCACGTCATTGCTGGAATTTCACTTGACCTCAATTTTAAATTTAAACGAAGACGAATCAAAGCACAAAAAGA
The DNA here is from genome assembly GCA_027744615.1 of Lepidocyrtus cf. nigrosetosus NNG-2020. Classification (NCBI taxonomy): domain Eukaryota; kingdom Metazoa; phylum Arthropoda; class Collembola; order Entomobryomorpha; family Entomobryidae; genus Lepidocyrtus; species Lepidocyrtus cf. nigrosetosus NNG-2020. The sequence goes on along the minus strand of JAHZNK010000351.1, from coordinate 5,393 downwards.
GATATTTTGGTGGCTCTATGACACACAGGGTGAAACAGCGAATGTATCAAGTCTTGCTAGTTTTACAACCGTTTTTTAACATGGTACATAGTACATTAAAATTGAAAATTAATTTAATCAAATCGATCTATTCGAAACATTTTTAAAACTGCTATTTTTGTTTTGTCATTGTGCTAGGAAATGAGTCATCGTCTTTTACATTCATTACTGGAATCATTATCTTCAGACAGTCCACAACCCAGTGTTCGTTACATGGGGGAATGGTTAATCGCTTTAATCATTCAACAGTACCCTCACTCGTATACAATACTTTTTGATACTTTAAACGAAGTAGGTATATTCACAACTTTTCCTTGTTTTAAATACTTCCGTTCAATTTAATAATTTTGTATTTGAAAATCAAGTGCATGCAGAGAAGGATCGGTTATGGAGCATACTTTTCAACAATTTGCTTACAACTTTCAAAAACAATGAAAACTGAACAATTTTACGATAGTGCATTGGAAAAACTGATAATGCTTACTCTAAACCAACATATCACCGTTCGTATATATGCACAGGTAATCGTAAAGTAGTTGAATATTTTTCGCCCAATCTTACATACACCCAAAGTTTCTAATGCTAAGTCATTCGTTTGTAGATTGCATTTCAAAAAATATTTGAGCAAGCCAAGGATTACAAGCTCCAAACGGTGGTTGACAAGTACAGTCCACTAATGGCTCCCTTGCTAGGAGCTTTGAACCAAATATCGGGCAATTGTTGCAAATTACACGAGAATATATCCAAAGACTTTTACGTTAATAAGTTTGATTATAAGTCCCATTATTCCTATGAAGTAAGAATTTTAATTAAATATTTCAATTTAATGTATTTAATATGTTGGTTTGCAAATTAAACATGGTGTTTTACTATTTTTTCGTTAGGTTATTTTTTCGTTATTGCCAAAAATTTCTGAGGTTCCATCCGACGAGTGTTGTCTAAATAAAAACAGCATAAAGGATTTAATTTGTTACCCTCTTTCACCAAACAGTTGTACAACGGATCTCGAAAAGTTATATTTGGAAGGAACAGCATGGCACTTGAAAGCGGTTGTTGGTACGCTATTTCATCATATGTTGATGTTAATACCATTAATAAGGAATAATTTTATAAGATCATGTTATGATAAACTTTATAGTGGATGGAAGAGAATTAAGCGAAGAGATTCCAAACATGAATAATCCATATGTTTTGCCAAACCCAGCTACAAATCCAGTTGTACCTTCAGAAGAAGTAAACTATCAAAAGAAAATAAATCCGTGGAAGCTGTTGTCTGTTACTGAAGAAATTGACGAATATGAGGGACTTTCAAGCAAAAAGAAATGTCTGAGTAATGATGGACTTGTTGTTGTCGCATCCTTACTAGAAAACTTGCCAAATTTGGGAGGTTTGTGCAGAACCTGCGAAATTTTTGGGGTCAGCAAATTTGTCGTAAGCAGTTTAAAACTTATTAATGATCAACAATTCCAAAACTTGAGCGTTTCCGCACAAAATTGGGTAAACATTTTGGAGGTAAGCAGGGCTTTTCTAATTTAATTACTGCATCAAAAAATCTTAAATCGTACTTATTTAATGTGGAATCAATAAATAAATGATTTTGATAGATACCGATTCGAGATTTAAAAAGCTTCCTTAGCACTTATGCTGCTAAAGGGTATACAATTTTAGGAGTGGAACAAGCAAATGACTCTTCATCCTTGAAACACTTTACCTTTCCTCAAAAAGCGGTTTTGCTTTTAGGGTAATTAAATGACAAACGTATTTACTATACATAATACTACATACAGACTATTAATAATACAATATTGTTTGCTCGTAATTTTTTCTTTTTATCACAGCATGTTGTTTAATTGTGATAGTTTAAGTTACCATATGCAAAGTTTCAATCAAGTTTTATCACATTGTTGGATTTAGTTTAGGCATTTAATTTGTTCTCCATTAAATTAACATTTAAAAATTTGATTATTACAATGAGTTAAAACTTTATTAAGTATTTCATACAAATTCAAGTACTACTTGTTTTTTATTGCTCATCCTTTCATTTCCACACTTTAAAACCTTGTGGCAAAGACGAGAAGACTAGTTGCAATTGCGATAACAAAATAATTAGCCTTCGTGAAAATTCCAGAGTTGCATTCATCGGTTGTGCAAGTGCAGACTTGCTGTCTTCCACCGAACCCACCCCTGTAGTAGCAGTCATTGGTGTATTTGGAATCAAGGTAACCGCATTTTCTCACAATTCTTTCTGTTGCAGAGTCTAAAATTGAATATATTTGTTAACAAAAGGGGGAAAACTTTCACCTGCTTTCTTTTAAAATCATTGATCTACACACTTATTAACAAACTTACTGTTGTTAACGTCAAAATCAATCCAAGTCGTAATTTTTCTGCATAGAGTATATTTGATTCCATGATGACCATCGTCACCACCTTCAGTGTCACAGTCTTTGACGAACTTACTGCTGACATCTTTGCCATGTCCGCAGTCGTTCCCATCATTCAAGTTATTGCAGATGTAACATTTAATAGCAAATCCTGTAGACAAAATTATTTTCATGAATACTTGAGATGTCCAAAGAAAATTCAAAGTTTTTAAATCATTAGAAATACCTGAAGGAATGATTACGGCAATGATTGCCAGAAGAATTAATTTCTCGGATATTCTCATCTTGGTTAAAAAGGTTTTCTTTCAGGACTTATTCCACAAAAAAAATCTGTAAAATAAAAATTTAATAAGAACAAATTCAATGAATCAATCTTCAAAAGGTATTCAATCTTTGAATACCAAAATAATGTACCTAAATTGAAACTATGTAATACTGAGCAATTAATTTTCTCTAAAACTATCTCGAATTCCAGTTTGATTGGAAAATCTTATGCAAAGCTTAATTTTACAATTTTTTAACAAGATGGAGGCTTTCAGCTATAATTTGACCTTTCACCTAAATAAAACAAGATTGTTTGTTATCTTTCATGACACCATAAGGTTCAGACCTTACAAGCCAAGCCTACATGAGACGCTTGCTAAGACTTAAACATCAACAACCGCATGACTTTATGGTTCAAAGAGGTAACGCTAAATTTGTTTTCGCTTAGAAATTGTATAGACATCCTATATTCAATTTAAGTGTAGTCGTAATTCATTAGCGAAACAAACTGTATGTGAGCGAAACGAACACAGGAAACAACAAACGTTATGAACTTGGATTTACCAGTTTGCTATTATTGCTGTCCAGTAATTTCCTCAATTTAAAACCTATCTATCTGCCATTAGTGGCTTACTTTAAACCAGGTAGCGATGAAACAAGTAAATACAACTGGAAATTAATTATTAATTAGTGACTACTAGTTGTTTTAATAATCAAATAATACAACCATTTAGACAGCCACGCACGCGCATTCTATTCTGATAAGTAAGCTAACCTGAGCGCTGAGAAAGCAAGATTTGGAATAAACCAGAAACAACTTGAATTAAACTTAACTTATCTAGTTAGTACTTAAGCAATAAAAAATTTGCAACTGCAAAAAAATCACAAAAATGCTACTTGTTACTGCCCATGCAATGCCTAAATCCTCTTTGCTTTTTAGCAATGATTGTAATCCTACACAAAACATTTTTCTAGTGAAATATTTGTTCTTTTATGGGACACTCTGAATGCAAATTACAGGAAATGAAAAATCTTATAAATGAATGATAACTTTCAGCAAATAAATTCTATTTATAAAATGAACCACGAGTATGTATCACACTCAGCACGTGCTAGTATCTCACAAAACTTTGAAAATAAATTTCCAGTATCAATAAAACTGATTTAAATTTGATGAAAAAGTTTAAAATGTGCTAAATGTGTATGCTTACGTTTGGAAATCGGCCAAACTGCTTGAATGGAACACGAGAAGCAACTGAGACTGATGGAAAAGTACAATGATTGAATCTCTTTGAAACTTGTTAATTTTCACGATTACATTATAATAATGGCATTTGCTAAGCATTTATACATATTCTAACATAACCTTTTACTTGTGATTCCAGAATCATTTACTCATTCAATATTTCCTGCATGTTCTCCATAAAAAACCAGTTTGCATCCAAATTAAGTGGAGAAGTGATGCTTCCACTTTGTAACCGTATGAATTCTCCACACCTACATGCTTAAGTTTTATAATAAGTCGTTATATTATACTTATTTGCTATAATCGTTTTTGCTCATAATTGCTCCAGTTTCAATTCCATTGATGATCTTTATATGTTCTTTGCACAAACTATCATGATGCTATTTCATTTTAACCAGTTACAGATAAGATAATGGGGAATAAAAATCCTTTTTATTATCAGTGTGTGCTCCTTGAATGAAAGCAAACTTTGAAGAGTTTCAGGCAATTTTAAATATTTACCTTCAAAGTATGTAACTAAATCCTCTCAATATTTGCTCACCCAATCCACACTTCTTAAAGAGTACATGATTAAATTATCATCATTTTTATGTACAAAATGAAAGAAATAATTCATTTATTTCATTTCACCGTCATTTTTTTACTTTGTAGACGCCGTGCAAATATTATTGTCCTTTATTTCTTTAAGAAATACAACTGAACTAAAGATAAGTTTTCTTCGATTGAATGGTACTGCATAGTTGAAAATACATATTATAACGAATATTTAGACAGTGATTTACAAGATCAAAGATTTTGGCATCGTGTAGAGGTGCGTTTATTTGAAGAAAGCCATATACTTGGGGAAAGCAAGCGCAATTACGCTTTCAGACACAACGCACATACACTTGAATGGCAGACAGTAAATGAAAACCACTTCAACCGAACCATGATTTTTGGCATGAAATTAATTGCTAGACTGAACATTAAGTAGCCGTATTATGGATATAGTAAAATAAAGCAACAGATTGACAACGCATTGACCCAGTGCAAACATGCTACACTGATTAATTACTCAGAAGATAAGATAAAAATGATAATCAAGCTTACCGTTAACTTTGTCCTATCAGACTATTACTTGAGCAAATATTCCTTTTATGCATTTGAAGCGGGTAGTAAAATGCACTTTGCCAAAAAAGCCCGACAATCTCAACAAAAATGAAATGATTATGAGACCAAACAATTTATGATTTTCATACATTGCATTCAAGTATCCCTCAACCAATCTGGACTAAATACCTATACAAAAAAGGACGCCACATGTTGCCGAATCAGAAATTGATTGCTTTTCTCCTGTGGAAGTAAAAAATAAGATTTCCAACGGTACACAGAATATTTCAGGTTTTATTTCCAGCGATCCAGTCAACAATAATAATAATAGCATACCACAAAATGCCTAATTAACATACAACCTTGAAAAT
>JAHZNK010000350.1:0-10660 GCA_027744615.1 Lepidocyrtus cf. nigrosetosus NNG-2020 | reverse complement strand
TCACAGCCTACCACTCACTCAGAGCGTGATAGATAAATTGGATGCTGATATGACGATGGTGATGACGATTTTATACTTTTTCCTCTGCTCCTTCTCCTGAGCATAATTTCTTTTGATAATGAATAAAAACGAAGCAATGCATTCACATCTTTTCAACTTTAAACTTAAAAGGGTGATTAGAAATGAAAAAAGAGCTCAAATTCACATTTCCGCTTTTTCTATTGAAATATGAGAATGTGACAAAAAGAAAGACATTGAGAGAAAAAAGAAAATAGATAGAATTGACGTATTAAAAACAAGCCCTTTTGATTTTCCTCTTCAACAATCATTTTTCACAAGCTTTAGTGAAGGCGACATGTACATTCATATTTCCAACTACCTGACTAGTAATTAAGTATACCTCTGATCATTTCCAAGGCAAGTGAAACAAGGCAGATGACGACAAACAATTTAAAAGCTCTTCTGGAGAACCACCCATGAAGCAGCCGATTGAGATTGCTTTTGGTACTTTCGACAAGGACAACAAATTAAAAGCGAGACGGAAAATTACAACAGGTTTTCTTCCATTTTAAACCCCGCTTTGATACTGTTATTTTTGAAGTGGATGTTGTGGTTAGTGAGAGAATGAGAAAAAAGGGGAAGCGACTGAAGTTGTTTGTCCTTGTTTGTATCACCTTCCCGTAAAGATAACGGCTACATGGAAGTGGAGATGATAATGATGAAAAGAGGAATGTGAAAGAGCAACAGGAACAAGGTAACTACATTTGCTTTGTTCCATAACTACACATTATTATATCTGATTTTAAACATGGTTGCAAAACCAACGCCACAACGTGTGTGGGACGAAGGGAGCGTGCGAGAAAGAAGCCCCTCTTTGTTTTCATTATCATNATATCTGATTTTAAACATGGTTGCAAAACCAACGCCACAACGTGTGTGGGACGAAGGGAGCGTGCGAGAAAGAAGCCCCTCTTTGTTTTCATTATCATGGTCGTCCATAATTTCATTTCCCAGAAAATGACATTATCCAAAAACTAAATGAAAAACTAAAACCTAGTACAGTTCACACAACGTTTTTGGTGCTATATTGACTGACGCTGACGCAATTTCAAAACTTTGCAGTGGAAACCGGCAAACATCAAAAAGGAAAAACATAATAGAAAGTGAGTCAGTTATTTTTGATTGATGCTAAACATCGTGTGAATTGCAAAAAAAGATGGAGGGAGGAAATCAAGTTTCCGAATTTTATTTCCTATTCTTGTTTCAGGTACATATACAATACAACAATAAAAAACAATTTTCTCTACATGTCAAGGATAAAGAATCAAATCCCTATAAATTCTAAAATTGCCTAATAATATTTCTCATAACACCTGTAAATAAAGTTTTGAAGGGTTGAAAAATTATGTATTTGGAGATTTATTTGAAAGTTTCGTAATCTTTATCATCATCACATCCACATCAGTCAAATACCACTTCAACACTCAAATCATACATCTCCTCCGGTAAGATCATTTAGTTTTTTACGCGTGGGCAGATAGAAATCAACATGAGCAACAACTTCAATGTTCATCCTATCATATCTTCCCTGGAATATAAATTCCTACCCTGTGCTAATTGCCACTCTGATTATACTCTGTCAGTTGGGAAATATAAAGAAGAGCACTTTCTGCTCCACGTCAATGTTATCCTTCAGGTTTACACTGAATCCCTTTTAACTTACATCAATAATGCAATCTGTCAGGTGAGTCAACAGCGGATATAAGAATTTTGGGGATATTTGAAAAATTGTAATAATGCATGACGAAATGCTAAATTTTTTATCCTGATAACACACTACCTGAAGATGGTGACGTAGTACTAGCAGAAACTATGCAACTTTTACCAAATATTTTGCATCTCATCATTTGCTTTTTATTGGAACAGTAAGCGTTCCTGTTCTCGCTAAAGTTGTATACAAAAACAAAATAGCTTAGTGGGGGGTTGAAAGGTGACATAAAGCGAGTTTATAACGTAAACAGAGTAAATGTCACTTGGCCATGACGTTAACAACTTCAAACCCTGTGCAAAATGTATTATGCTGAGTAGTTGAATATTATGAATTCCCACGAGATCTCATTAGAGATTTTTCTTGCTTTTAAAGAGGCTTCAAATTTTGAGTAAACGGGGTTGTAAAATGTATGAGATTGTTTAGATTTTTTAAAACTTAAATGGCATTTTAGTGCTTGTCAATTCTGCCAGGAAAGGAATGGTAAAGCTCTACAGTTGTCTCTTCAAACTTACAAATACTTTTTTATGGATGAGTAAGATGAGCAAGTAGAATGAAACGATGGAATATTTAACATGTAAACATTTTTTGTAAAACAGGAGATAAAAATCTTACCTATGAATTGGATGGCTGCAGGGAAATAGTGGAGCATGGATTGAGTCCAATGGTCGGAAATTGGGATTTGCATGTAGCGAAAATTACTATTTTCAAATACGTTAGGAAGGTCAGGAGTGACATTAAGTATGTGTTTAATGTTGTTCCTTTCAAGAATAGAGAGTTCCGCGCTGATTGCAGCATTTCCAAGATAAAGATTTGGGATGATTTCCACAGGAAATGCCTGTTTTAAATAAGAAACAAAAAATACAGGAAATGTTATATTGTAATAAAAAACAGAACTTGACACAGCAGCAAAGCTTTTAAAATTATCAAATCAAAAATAACGTAGCATTTTAATTTCAAGTATGAATTATTCAGCAAATTCTTGAAAATTGAAAAAGGTTCATAAATGAATCATAGCGTAAGGTTTCCTCATATAAAGTCTACCAAATTTGGTAAAATTCTATTCAAACCAGCAACTACTTTTTCCAGGTATGTACTCTTATCTACTTCTATTTAAAACGATGACTGTTTGCAATACGATAAACTACTTAAACATTTCAAGGTTTTCTTATTTCTACGTGAATGATGATGGGTGATCTGCTCATTTTTACGTTTGACAATCTTTAAGATTCATCACATCCTTTGTAAAAGGAATCATTCATCAGTAGAACGATTATATATCAAAAACTTCTACCTAAAATCAGTTCTAGGTACAACCTCTTCCAATATGAGTTGCTCGAAATTCACCTTCAGTCCATTTTAGTAGCAACGAGTTCCATTTCCGTTCGCTCATTCATTCCTCACTGGGGTTATCTGATTCTGACTACGCGCAACCCCAGCAGCATTTTCAATGAATCCAGCAAAGGAAGGAGTTGGACAAGGAAAGTAATAATGTATTATAATCAACATATTAGCATACACTTTTGAATGTTTTATACCTGTTTTATACCCTCCAAACGGAAATGAGAATCGCAGAGAAATGGTATTTAATTTCAATAATATATTAAAGGAAAACGAAGAAATGCTAATTTTTTGCTCTTTGAACTACTCTGACCAAAAACGCATCTATTTTGAATACTCTAGAATTATTTTGGAAAGTATCATCATGAAGGTGATGATGATGTATCTAAAATAATTTTGGGTTCATTCATGGTTTTTTGCCCTGGAACTCAAAATGAGTGCTGGGTAATACTATGCTTTTTTGCTTGCAAAATAATCCAATCACGATAACCAACGCCTATTTCACTTATGTTTAGCGAGCAAATTGCGTGCAAAAAAATAGGAAAATAGCGATAAGAATGATATTCTAATTTGGCAATATTACTATTTCATTTTTTCTCAAACTTTTTCTGCACTTCATTCATAAATATTCTCTTGGGGGCTAGACGAACGACGTCAATTCCACCTCGTCCTCGTCAGTCATTCATAAATACTGACATTATACTGCCAACCATTCACTCGCTCACAACTTCATCTATGTATAATACGTTAATACACAACTGAAAGGTATGCCACAAATTAGTCATAGATATTTTTGATATCTTCAATTTATATTTACTTTATAAAGATTACTTAATGCCTGCTCGTTGATACCTATTTATGCATTTTTACTGATAAGTCTGTCGAAATCATACTGAATAAATAATGTTAGTAGTAGTAAGTGCTGATAGGCTTGTAAACAAACCAGAAAATTGAAACAATTTGGAATTGAGTTTATTCACTGAACCTATCCCGATCCCGAAAGCATGGTTAAATACTGTCAGGCATGTTTTGTGGGTAAAATTTTTGGTTTTTACCTTTTGCAGCACTTTTGTTTCATGTTCTTATCTTATCATTGCTAGCATCATCATTTTACCGAAAAGTTACATTTACGTCGACTTGATGGACAGTTTAATGATAATACAACTCCAATTGTGACAATCTGTCGCTTGATTTTTCATATTCATTATTATTTTTCCTATTTTTAATATTCCAATAATTAGACTGGTTTAGCATTAGCATTTTGATATCCACATAAGGCATCTCTTTTAATACTTTTTCATCAAGGAAATTCCTAATTTGAATACTTTGTGATCTACTACTTTAAATGAATACTTTGTATTGTCCTTTGATCATAATATGGTTGTCATGTTCATTGTCATATAATTAGTGCATGCACTGGCTGGTATTGAAGTCAAAAGTCTTTACAGAACTGGCTTTTTGTGTAGGAGGAAAGTTTTATTATTATTTTATGAACAATGACTAATGATAAATGGTCAATGGTCCGCTTAAGTAGGTAAATTCAACTTTTTTTTTATTGAATGAGCTTTGTGGATAACCTGAATGACCTTGGGGAACAATAATTCCAATCTAATATGTACTACTCTGTTAATAATCAAGCACAAACGAAAATAAACCAGTCATTCATTGATTTGTTTCTCTCAGTCGCCGTGTTTTAATAATTTAATATGAAGTTGACAATTATATGAAGCAGTTGAAGAATTGCTTGAAAGCAATGAGCACAAGCAAATTATGTATCAATCGCCATTAAAGTTAAAATAAAATGCGAAATAAAATAAGGTTTAAAGCATACGTAAAAACTTACATCATCAAGGTCCAGCCCGATTGAGGAGTCACAAGTCTCTGGATCATCCTGGATCCTCAGGGATGCAAGACTCCCTAAACCCAACATTGGAACCTCCCCTGGCTCTAGAGGATGCTCTTCAGATGAGGATTTACTACTTGAACATGTGTTTTTGGCTTCGGGTGTAACAACCCATTCTGGATACAGGTCTTTGAATGCGTAAATACCACCTTAAAGAGATTTGTAAAGAAGCCAGTGATTACTACCGAGTTTTAAATAGAAATGAGAAAAAGTATAGCACACACATATAAATCGGTATAAAATGTCTCGGATATTACCTTTCAAAGTGGCCACACGACACCCATTCTGAGCTAGTTTCTTTGATACTACACTAACGAGATCTGAAAGCTCAGTGTTGCTACTCATTCCCCCCAAGCAGAGAGGAGGGGACGCTAATTGACTGCCGCCAGTACTGGCTGCATTTTCCCCTTGCTCTCCACCGGAAGTATTGGATTCCATTGGAGTACCTCCAATAATCCCTCTTGAGAAGGAGTCGTACACAACAAAAATTATTTTGGCATTGGAGACTTTGGCCTTCAGTTCCTTTGACTTTTCAAAAAGGTCGATTTTTCCTGTTTCCGAACGCAAAATAATTTATAATGAATGCAAACAGTATTTGAACAGATTGATAATTCTATGGAGTTATGCATTTTTGTAGATTCTTCCATAATGCAATGGGATGATAATACTAGCGCTTTGAAATTAATTAAAATTGCTGTGTTGCTTACCTGCAGCAATGCGACGTATTAGAATGGCTGGAAAAGTGACGTTGAGTGCCCCACGAATGTGACACTCATGGTAATCCACGGGATTTTGACAGTCTAAGATGACCACCTCATTGAAACCTTGTTGAGCCAAACTGTTAGCGTCTGCTGGAACAACAGCGGTGATGGCAGAGGTAGATGCACTGGTCTCGTCGTTCACTTCCTCTTCCGCCTCTTCAATTGACATTGCCCTTGAAGAAGAGACCGAAGAACCTTTCCCCAACACCATGTCCTCATCTTCTTCATTAACATCAAGGTCATCTCCTATTCCCGAGGACGAAGACGACTTGGTTGGACAGAGTTTCTGTTTACTGGAAACTGGTGGCCCAGGTAGGTTTGGCTTCCCCTTCCCTCCCGCTAGCGCAGCTTCGCATGGGAGCCCACGCAGAATTTCATTGACCAAACGGTCAGGTGTGACAACATCCGGATATATGTCTTGCATTGCTACGTACAATAACGATAAGCGAAGCGTATTTCTCTTATTGATTCCAGTTAGGAATGTTCTTTAACAATTAGGTATACTGTCACTCACTACTTCATTCAGAATTTGTTACTGAACGAAATTTTTGCATGCGGTCACGAAACTGGATATTATACAATACATAAAGGAACAAAAAATAGTACAAATTCTACACAATTACTACATAGCTAGGAAAATTGCTACATAGTCAATCACATCACTCACATACAAATGATTTGTCAACCGTCACGCATAGTTTATGTGCGCTATATATTGGCATTTCAATTTATTGAAAAAACTGCATCACTATTTAATCACAAACTGATAATTGCGAGCTTATTGTCTAATTCTTTGATCCTGGAACGCAAATGATTTCTTGGACGATTGCATTTAATTTCAAACAGCACCGGGAGAGTAAATTGAATTACCTAATATAATTCTTTGATTGCATTAAATTATTTTTTCCTCGCAAAAGATGATTGTACTTTTTGTAGTAGATAAATAATGATTATTTGTGTAATTCAGTGTCATCTCCATCTTATGATGTAATTCTCTGAAATGGAACAAAAGTCAAAAGAAAACAAAAATGAGCTATTAAAATTACTCTTCAAAATGCTTTTTAAACTGGTTAGTATAAATAATGTTCGAATTCAGCAAAGTATTTGTCTATTTTTATTGCTAACAAATCCTAAACCTCGTTTTGTTTATTCTTCTGTCATAAGAATTAATTTTAATAACGCGGTACAGATTCTCTGCATTGTTTAAAATTAAAACAGAACTAGTACAATTTCAAAGAAATATATCTAGCGCAGAATTATAAAAATTGCGAATATTTTAAAGTCTTTTATTACTCAAAAAGAAACAGAGATGAAAGAGGAATCATGGATCATGGACCACAAACAAGACAAAACGAAAAATTGAATAAAAACAATAGTGGTTGGTGGATACGCAAAGAAACTTATCAACTTAATCTACTTTATTATGGAATAAAGAAAACAATTTTTCCTTTTAAAATCTTCTTCAACCGTATCCAAAAAATTTAATAGGAAACTGAATGAAATTAAAAGTAACTTCACTTTTCACCTTGTTGAACTCTTTGCAAAAATAAAATTTAAAAAATCACCATAAAAATAACGATTTGCTCAAATAACCGTAAAAACAACATTTAACGAAGAGAAAGGGGTAAAATCTGATATGATCAACAAACACTTTTGCAGTTTTAAAACAATGTTTTGAAACAGAGGGGAAGCGAACTATTAAAATATGTTTGAAACTTCATCCGTAACAATAATTAATTAAGATACTGAAATGTATTTTAAAAGTTACGCTCAAGTAATATCTCACAGTTTGAAAATCGCGAAACTGTTTCCATCTGCAGACCTGCATAAAATTCGATAACCAAGCTATTGGCATTTCATAGATGGATTGATTCCTAAGATGAACAGTATGCAGATAATTACATACTAATCTTTTTACGATGATAATTTATAAACTACCATGAAGAACTTTTGCTTAATCTTTAACACAATCTACGGAAGTGAAAATTTTTAAACAAAAGCAAAGTTGCGTAAACCCGTAAAATACACAATTAAAACCTAAAACAAATTGCAGATAAACTGTTATACAATAGAACAGGAAGTACTATATAATTAAATGCAGTTCCAAGACTATCTTTAAAAACTTACAAAAATTCTTAAGGAAATCCCGTCCTTTTGATGATTTGCCATTTAAGTTGATTGTAACTGGTGTGAGCAATTCTAAAATTTAATCCTATATTTACTTTTTACATGTGTGTTAGAGGAAAGCCAGTCTTACTATGAACACTCATTGGCTAACGAAACAAGTCGTGGAATAATAATAATAAAAGACTAATAAAATTTATGTATAAATGGAACAAACTAAAAAAACAATCCTATTTGAGCCATACATACCTTGTCGTGTGATCTTGTTCATAGCTTAAGCAAAAAGGAGCATCATGTATGGCATAATAAAAGGAGAATAATAATCTTTTGGTGAGTGAAATGCTGCTGACTTGGCTTACCTATACATTATAACTCTCCCAAGCTTATTCACTTGAGCATTGGCAATATTTTGATGATGATGGTAATTTGGAAAATGAGGTACAGAAATGATCAAAGAAAACAAGAGCAGGAGTGAGTGAATGGAAGAAGGATTAAAATACAGATTTTATGACTCCTATATATCTTTAACGAAATGAACTGACTGCTGACTTTCGGTTGTTCATCCTCTTTGCTTCTCTATTCTTTCTTGTCTGCTGGATGCGAGTATGATATTGAAGATGATAAGACTTGAATGCAAGAATGATCAGGAGCAACATACTTATTATTACGTAAGATTACATACATATCATCCATTCCATGGAAAAACGAGTTTCTGGCTTAGTGTATACAAAACACACATGCATGCCCGCTCACATGTAACCAAAACCATCCATTCATCGTTTACTTTTTTAATAGTTACTTGACTTACTACATTCTATATACATTACTTACACAATATAAACTACATAGAAAAGTTACACAGAGATTAGTTTACACACTACTACAACAATGATTCTTATATCTTTAAAGTCAAATACTTACTTTCAATCCTCCTTGTTCTTCGACAGACGACAATAAACAAACAATAGAAGAAGCAAAATTCAGATTTTTTTCACTGGCAAATAATAGTTTTTCTTTGCTCACTCAGTTTACTCTCGTATTCATCATATCATGACTTTTCTTGAAACCCATATCATTTTATCGTTTTCAGTAACATAACAACATTCACTTCACTTTTGTGTATTGTCCTCTTTGGGGAAAATGAATTTTATTTGTCCACTCCTTTTTCAAATTCAGATTTTTGTCGTTTGTACACAGATTGGAATAGTGCTTACAGAAATGAAAACTGGAATACGACTAGAGATAAAGAGACTTGTTACATTTCATTACAAAGTTTTTATCTCAAGCATGTAAGTTTAAACACGACATGACTGACACACGAAGGAGCGATGAGATTTTGGAAAATTTTGGAATGAAAAGAAAACAGCAAGTTTTTATTATTTTTTCAGTTGTTCTTTTTCTTTTATTTACACACATATAAAAATTGTTCTCTGTTGACTTATACAGATGAAATTGTGACTGGAGACGGTTAATGAGAAAACGAATTTCTTCAAAATCCCCTTAACTTGAGTTTTTAGTAGTCACTTGTACCAACAAGTCAACTGTCTGTATGTTTCTAAGCTATGAAAGAAAACACGTTTTCTGAAAAAATGCTTTTCCTTCTTTCTCTTTACCAATGAACCTTTCTAAAAGCTAGTGCTACTTCCTCCTTGTGCTGCTGCCTTCTACCTTCTCTCCCCTCGTTACTATATTTCCTACTATTTTATGCCAACAGGATCGGCAACATTCAAGATATTTGGCAGTGGCTTTGTTTGCTCCTATCTTTCTCTCAAAACTTTGCTAATGTTGTCTGGTTGGGTGAGCGACCAAGAGTAAAAGAAGAAAACCATTCACGAAAACGAAAAACGCTGGGAGCGAGCTCACTCAATAACAATTTTTATAGAGTTTTGTGAGTTTGCTCTCTTTCCTTCATATCCAATTCAGTGCTTTTGTCTCTGGGATAAGCAATAGAGAATGGTCGGGCTTGGTGAATAAGTATAAGGAAAGTATGCCTTTTTAGACTAGAAGAACAGAATATGCTTCGCTTGTCGCTTTTCGTGAGCTCTCATCGCCTGTTCGTAAGAATCGTAAAAGTTTTTCAGTTTGTGAACGAAATTCAAGACGAGGAAGGCATAGCTTCAAGCTTCAGAGTTTTTCGGACGGTCTGATGGCACGACGGATGTAAGCAGCAGGTTCTTCTTTTGTTGCTCCATTCTCTTACCATTTAAATGCATGCGTGCTGGCGTTATTCTCTAGAGTAGTTAGAAAAAGGAAAATAGAGACTTTTGGTGTTGTATTTATATGTAAACTGATACTACATTCATTTTTCGTATTAACTTCAACACTGCGAAATGTACACAAAGGCAAGGTTTAAGCTTACAGTCATCACCATCGTCATCATTGCTTTTAGTTCATATATCATATAAAGAAGCTAGAAGCAGTGGTGGGCCAACAATTTCATCGACTATTTCGGTAAGTTTAAAGCAACCCAGAGCCTAGGACTAGGGTATGCGAATATAATGAGAACAAGACGCTTCAAAGCTTGTCTAAACCATGGACTCACTACCGCAACGCAGCTTACAAGCATATTCTTTAGTAACGGATTTGAAAAGAGAAGAAAACGAGCTATAAAGTCCGTTGACGATGAAAAATTGGAATGATGGAGAAGTAGCATCTAAAGCCGGAGTCTGTTTGCAGCATCCTGTATGAAGAAAGACGATGTGATATGGTAGTCGGTAGTCCATAATCCATAATCTTGCAAAAAATATTCGTTGCAAAGCTTTT
>JAHZNK010000349.1:0-11482 GCA_027744615.1 Lepidocyrtus cf. nigrosetosus NNG-2020 | reverse complement strand
TTCATTTGATGGGCACTTTTTGGGTATTAAACGAGATTTCGTTGCATTGCACAGCGATTTTGATTGCATGCCAGCCAGAAAGAGGGGGAGAAAGCGAAGAAGAGTGCGCAGGATGAGTAGCATCAACAGAAAAGAAAGCAAAAGGTACATCCATCTAGGCATAGGGCATTTTAAGACAAAGAAGAGACAGTTCCTGTATTACTATAAAGCTGTGCAGTTATGGATTCTTTTCTTTGTTGTGCATTTGTAAATAATTGGCGAATTACTTTTGATTTTATGAGTTTTTATCAAAATATTTTGGCATAGAATAAAATATGAATTCAATATGAAAATCATAGCTCATATGAACCCTCTAGATTTTTAATTTTTCTTATTTTATTTCAATATTTTTGCTCTTTAGAATTGGCATCCGTTACAATATCATATCACTTCAATTCAGTTTAACCCATTCCAAATAAAGCAGCACAACAATATCATTTGAGAAGTACATTTTAATTTTTGTAATATTTTTGGCTAACTATCATTATGATGATAATATTATTCCCTATCTATTTTTACGGACACTACTAGTACTGGCAGCAGCCCTGTGACTCGGTGACTGTCGAGAGTGATGGCTGACATTATGATGTCCACCCGATGATGAGGTATTTCCACTGCCACTCATAAACAAGGAGTTACTCATTTTAACGACTAGGCTAAAAATCGTCATCTTCTTCACAGGGACTGACACAACTTCCGCTTCGTTTCCAGAGATAATAAAAAGGGGAAATACGATGGCGAAAACTGATCCAGAAATAAAGAAGTCGTTAGGATAATAAGTGATGATGCTGAGTGGCAATCCAAATCCAAGAAAATAAGGCCAATTGCTTTCCAAATACTGAAGACGCTGATGAAGGGGCCATCCCATTTGAACCCATTTATATTCAAATGCGTACAGACTGTAAAGTAAGCACATGTGAAGGATGTACAAGGCGTCGGGAAGTGGAGCAGGTAGCGGAGTTAAGGACAACATGGTAGCCTGAACGAGAAATAAAGCTTGAATGATGAAGGAAAAAAGATTATCGGCGATGAAGGTGGAAAGACTTGGGATTGGTCTGGCGCGCCCAATTGAGTATTTGTAAGCGAGATTCCCAATGTCCTGAAACCACAACGCATTCACCAGCCGACTCAACAGAAATAGGGGAAGGACCCAGAGGGAGTCGAAAGTAGTCTTGAGTATCAGTCTTGTCACGTACCAATTAGTCTCCACGTCCCTTGTGCCCAGCAATAAATCAGATATGGTCACTAACACGGTTTGAACAAATGGAAGAAGCACATGGTTGAAAAGAATTATCGATAAGCCAAATACTAGCCCATTTAGTGTACAGCATTGAATTACGCGATTCATAAGCCGTGGCTCTCTGCAAAACCATAAACATAACATAAATAACAATTATTTGGTATAACTTGTAAGGCTCTCTATTCAAAAAATAAAATTCCAATTAAATATTTAATGTGACTTACTCTTTTTCTAGCACGTTTACTCATGTTTTGCTTAGTATTTACATTTTGAAACTGAAGTCGATCGCTGTGCGCTTGTGACTGGATGGAATCAAGGTTATACAGCCATATTGGTCCCTTTATGCTGTCAATCATGCCCTTAACCGCAGTCCGTGTTACTTCCTGAAAATTCACAACATCACAAAATTAAACATCTTCCAACAACTCCAACAATCATACTTTTGATTACCTGGACACTCATCTTGTGTTATCCACCTCTCCCTTCCTTCCTCAAATCCCTATCATCAGCTCAGGTCCCTCAGGTTGCCTTCATTTAAAAATTGGGTTGACGTGTTTAATCTCCAGGATTCCTTTATTGCCTCTTTAAAGTCCTACTACTTAAATACTGCTAATTCCACTAAAGTTAACTAATTAACAATTAAGTTTTGTTAATGTTGTTGTTGAATAACAAAAGTCACACAAAGGAAAAAGGTACGTAGAAGAGCAGTTGTGAAGAACAAGCGTGATTTTTTGCACAGAGAAGAGCTGTAAAAACTACAGCTGAAGTAGAAAAAGCAAATAAAACCAGAGCAATCCAAAACAAAACATATTTTTTGGGAACTAGTCCAAAAAAGTTGAAATCAGCTCACTTTCTGGCCACAATTTTGAGGGCAACGAGAACCAAAACAAACTTGTCCTTTTTACGCAACACTTTAAAGCCGAAATGTTTTTTTCACGCTTGCCTAATCTGCTCTTGTGCGTGTCTGGCTAAAGCTATGCTTTACACGAATGCCATTTTACAGTATTATTTACGAGCCAAAGGGTGCATTTTTTGCTGTACAAATACAGCTGAAAATTTTTGACAGTTCATTTAAAAATTAAATGTTAATTAAGTAAATATTGGAGTTTAAACCGTGATTAGTAAATATTAGTTTGGAATGGTGTGATGTAAAAACTACAGCGTTTTTAGGGTGGAACTGACGGTGGATTGTTTTGCATTGTTTTTTTTTATTTGAGTGTGTTTAACTAAAATTAATTATAACGGAGGAACAACAAAAAACTTTGCTGGCAAAAATGCTGGAAGAGCGTCGAGTGAGGGAGTTGTTAGACCATCCTTTTGAGTCACCATCACCTCCTCCAACTCCAGCAATTGCAGCAGCAAGCTCAACAACAACACCAGTCACATCATCATCGAGGAGGTGATCGGGATCGAGGGGACCGGGATCATCATCACCACCATCGGGAGAGGGACCGGGAGAGGGAAAGGGAGCGACAATATCATCATCATGTTCAACAGCAGCACCATAGAGAACGGGAAAGGGCGGTAAAGAGGGGGTGGGGAAAGGGATAGAGATCATCATCGGGGGGAAAGAGATAGGGAGTTGAGGGAAAGGGACCGGGAACGTTCTGAAAGACATCAGGAACAGTATCTCCATCATCGTCATTCTCAATCTCATCAACAGCAGCAGGAACAGCAACATCAGAATTCAATTAGTCGACAAGAACAGCAGCTTCAAAGGGAGCGGGAACAGTTGCTGGCGTCGCATGGGTTGGAGGAGAGGAAACAGTTTGATTGCGGTGGCAGTGCATTACCAAAAGGGTGGGTTCGAGAAGAAATTATTCGAAAGACTGGTCTTTCTGCTGGGAAAATTGATGTGTGTTATCATAGCCCAAACGGGAAAAAGTTTTGGAGTAAACCGCAGTTATCCAGGTTTTTGGGGGATACTGTTGATCTAAGTACTTTTGATTTTCGAACTGGAAAAGTTAATAATCTCTTGCTTAGAAAAAATAAGAAGCATCGTCCGCACACGGACTACAGGTATTTATTTTTTAAATATTATTTAATTTTGTTACAAAATTTTTGTATGAATGGTGGTGATATTGAATTTTGAAGTTAATGCTATTTGTTGTCAATTTTAGCCGTGGCATCCGAAGTGACACAACTCTCCTTCCACCAATTAGGCAAACAGCTTCAATATTCAAGCAGCCAGTTACTGTTCATAAAACTCAGAAACTTAGCACTGTCAAGGTTGACTTTAAACATGGACACCAAGAAAAACCAAAGCAGGTAGTTAATTTTTCAGTTTCAGGTCATTATTATTAAGATTATTATAGTCATAATAAATGAAATTTAAAAAATGGAAAGCACCAATAATATTTGATTTTGGTTTGATTTTAGTTATTTTGGGAGAAGAGGCTAGAAGGCTTACGCTCGTGTGACCGTGCCGGACTTCCTCTAGACAATTTGGACTTGCCCAGAGGAGTTGAACCCGTAGGTCCAAATATTCATCCAGAAACGGTTCTTCAGTCTGTCGCTACAGCCCTTCATGTAAATGGACAACCTATAACTGGGCAAACCATGCCACGAACCAATTTGGAAAATAATCCAGGCGTATATATAAATCCGGATCAACCACTTATCCAGGCAGTCAATATACGTGAAGATGAAATCAACCGTCAGGAAGAAAAGGTTTTAGCTGCAAGGAAGAAATTGGAGGATGCTTTGAAAGCGTATGATCTATCATGAATTTCATCATTAGGAATCAAGATCGTTTTCTCCGAATTTGAAGGCACATTGTATACCAAACCAAATTAATGCCAGCTAAATACTGCTACTGAATATGTAGATAGATAATAAGAAGGTAAAGCACTGTACTGTTGATCTTTAAAAACCTTATATTTTCTAGCTATTTTTAACCTTTAGTTTGATTTTGTAAATCAATATGATAATTTATTTATACACCAAATAGAGGGGTTTATTCAATTCAAAAAAGTTACTATTGCATTTGTATATAAACATTATCAACAAAGCAATGTTTATTTCGAATGATCATGATGACAAGCCAGTGTAAAAAATAATATCCATTATAAGAATTCAATAAGGTAGGTAATATTTCGATAAGCAGTAAATGCGGTCATTGTTTTTATTGAAATTTATTATTTATGTATTTAATAAACTGTAGAGGGATGCGTTGCAGCGAGGTTGTGTGAATTGTTGTATATAATAGGTAGAGAGATATTCATTGTGACGTGGACATAGCTGTCCCTTTTACTACAGATATGCCTACATACAATTTAGAAATACATGTTGATATAGGTAGATATTGTTACATCATGCAATTTTTTAAAACATTTGATGTTATTTTAAATTTTAATTTTTAACATGTATATGTAATTTGTAATTATTTTCTCCTATTATTGCAAATAAAATTCTCAACAACTATAATATATTCTAGTAGGTCTTTTTTCTGTCTATGGGACAATGTCAATTAATATGTATTTATTACTTTTTACTACACCGTCTTTGTGAAAATCATTGTTTAATCCAAACTGTTGATTGTAGTCTCCTGTTGACGTTTTACTAACGACTATGTCTTCTATTTTATAGCTTCATGGTTTCATATTACTTAAAACAGTTTTATTATGGTTATTATAAAGTGCAAATATCAGCAAATGGAGATTCTTCTTCAATGAAGGATTTGATTTGAGTCCAAGGTTTCTATATGAGTAAATCAGATACAAGACCTACTAGTTCTCTATGCAGGTTGGGAAGAATAATGGGTCTACTAGAGCCTACTGGGTATTTTTCAATGAAATAATTAAATGTGTGGAACGGTTTGTTTCAGTTGAATGTTTAGGATGGAATTGTGCTAGCTGATAATTCCTCTTCATCCTCTTCTTCTCCATCACTATTTCGTAATGTTGAATTATGATGACTATTATTACGTTGCACATGATTGTTATCCTTCTTTGCACATACAACTTCCTCCTTTAGGCGCTCGAAACAGTCATTCATAAAATGAAACTAAAAACCAAACGGAATGTGGAGAAAGTTTGCATAAGACAGATTTTTGTCATTGCCAATATTTTACAAGAGTTTAAGTTTAAAATCAACTTACATATGTAGTAAATATTTTTACCCAACGAGCGGGTTTGTCCGGTCTTTGGTCTAAAAGTTAAGCAATAGATTCATTGAAAGTTCTGCATATTGAAATAGGTCGTAGTTTAACTGTTGAAACTTACATTGGAATGCAAAAGCCATGCCTTCGTCATCTACATCCCACTGAATGATTGAGGACCAAGAGAACTGGATAATTTGTGACTAATAAGAAATGAAAGAAGTAAAAACGATTTTGTAGTTGATGTAACACTCAATGTATAGGACCCTTTTAACATTCAAACACTTACCTCGAGTGTTCCATCTTCTTTTGTGGCTTGTAGCTCAAAGTTTGCTGCAGAAATGATTGCAATTACGTGACCCTCTTTTCGACTATCGCATGGACAGTGTGGAAAGACTGAAATTAATTTCATAGTCATAAATAAAGTTCTACAAACAATTTGTTTGTGACAATGCTTACAAAAGCCTTAATAAAAATATGTTTACGAACCTATGCTACCATATCCTTCCAGTTGCCGTGCAAGTTTCAGGTACTCATGCTTTCTTGATGATCTTCTACTATCAAGCTGCTGATCATTCAACTAAAACAATAGAATTAAATCTATTAAAATACTGAAAATTATTTAAATAATTAGCCAAATTATGAACTGTACTTGAAAAGGCCATTTTGAGGGAAGTTTGGGGAAATGGAAACCGACAAATTCCTTTTTGAGATTTGTATGTAGATTCGAGAATTCTTTGTTATCGTCTCGAGCATAAATGACGACCAGCCATGTAAATATTGTAGGTGACGAAACGCTCCCCTGTCTTTTCATTGTATTTGTATTGATAGTCTGGAATAGAAATAGGCAAGGAACGTTTCTCACTATAATCATAGGATGGGAAATTAGTCGTTTCTTCGTTAGGCTCTAGTCTTTCGGCTTCTTGGGGAGATACCTGCGGATAAAAGTATTAAAAAATCGATGTAAATTTCGTAGGCATAAAATGTAATAGAAATTTTTAAAGAAAGTTTTTTTTAAACTTACGGAAATCACTGTTAGGGTTAGCACGTCTCCACCCGACTTAATGAGATCCACCACCTGCCGATGTGTTGCACCTTCTACATTTACCCCGTTTCTGGAATGTGAAAGAAAAGATCAGAATTCGTTATTTTCAAATACAATTTGTTAACAACCAGACACAATTTTCAATATTACCGAAATTTAGGAGGGCCCTGTACACTTACAGGCAACATTTTATAAATTATACTAACTTTTTCATACTTGAAATAGAATTTGCAAAAAATAGCATGGATCCGTGCCAAACATCAAATGAGTCCGTTGTAAAAAACATTTTTGCGTTGAATTTATTGTTTACTCATCTTCATTCAGGTAAATAACAGTTATAATTTACTATGTACTCCAGTTTTTATTTACCTACTTTCATTACATTTCACAGAAGATAAGCTGTCTCTATCAATCATCCTTCTCATCCGCTCTCTCAATTATTATCCGACTCAATGAATTCATTTTTTGCATTTGAAATATATTACAGTACTTGTCCTACATAAATTATCTGCTTATCATTATCGTCATTATATCGTCATACTAAATTTTGGAAATTTGCTTGCTTTTGAGAATTTGCTAAATGTTATTTTGTATTTTACTTTGTAAAAACTTACACTTCAAGAATTCTGTCCCCTTTCCTAATGCCTGCTGCTTCAGCAGCACCTCCCTCCAATACTGCACTGACATGTTGTAAGGGTGCATACAATTCTCCATTGATGCTTCTAAGCTGTCCTCCTTCACTCACTTGACCTCTGACATTGAAACCGAATCCTGTTTCACTTTTGTATATTTGTGACGACGCGAGGTGCCCAAGGATTAACGTTTCCTCCAGAATCATCATCCGTCATGTTTTCACTTTTTAAAATATCACCAATTTTTTTTCTAGCAGTAACGAAAGCTAATTAAAAATCTAATCACATTAATGCCTTTCTCCTAATTCGCAACTATATAAAAGTCTAAAATTATTGCTTAAACGCGTCTTTTAAATTCATAAACATTCATAGCAAAAATAAACTGTTTTTAACAATCCTTCGTAATAATATGACTAGACAGAAAACTTGTTACAACATTTTTGTGAAAGGTTACACCCACTTTCATTGAAGCTAACTCTGGAGCTATATCTAAATCCAAGGCATAAAAGTAACTCACAGATTCAATTCAATATATTCAGAGTTCCATATTAACATAGGGCAGTTTTCGAATTCATTCATATAACAACGCTTATTTTCCTTTTCTAGCTTTCGTTTGATAACCGGTGATAACTTAAAATATTTCTTTCAATCAAACGGAAATGTTTAAACTATATTTTATATGGCTGGTCCAGTTGTTGATAGTATTTTCAATCCAATGAAATTCCAACATGTATGTTCTCATTAAAGAAAGACGTAATCATCCTAATCAAAACCCAGACAAATATTAGCTCCTCCAGTGTATGTGTTGATAATAAATCTTGTGACGATGAGATGAGGAAGTTAGCTTTCGTTTGATAACCGGTGATAACTTAAAATATTTCTTGAATCAAACGGAAATGTTTAAACTATATTTTATATGGCTGGTTCAGTTGTTGATAATATTTTAATCCAATAAAATTCCAAATCAATGTATGTTCCCATTAAAAAAAGACGTAATCATCCTAATCAAAACCCAGACAAATATTAGCTCCTCCAGTGTATGTGTGTATGTGTTGATAATAAATCTTGTGACGATGAGATGAGGAAGAATTAGCGTTGAATTAAAGTTGTTTATAATTGATAATGAGGATTAAGTAAATATTGTGAAGACACCGATGACGCTGTCTGTTCATATATGAGTCATAACAATAATCATAATGACAAAAACTTAAGAAATGTTTATTTCATTAGCAGAATTTATTGCTGCTTCTTCAAACATACGTTTAAATGTCTTTCACTTTCCAATGCCAACTGTCAAATTTAAGGCAGGCTGCGCTATCGTATGTCTTAAATTGCAGTAGTCAAAGCTTTATTATCCATTCAGTAATAAAATGCACCAAACAACACAAGGATTTGACTGTGACTTAATGATTTTTATCATAAAATCCTTATAAATGTAAATTATTTACGCTTTAGAGAGTTTCTTTAGCCTTGCATTTTCCTATGTTATTGCAAATATTTTAACAGCACTGCTAAAAATTATTGCAGATTATTGCACCAACAGCAGCAGCCAACGAAACGGATTAATTTTAGCTTCCGTTCATAAATAAAACATTCTCGTCTAGTCAGTCATGATTGATCATTGTCATCCTGATCCCACTATTGTGATTCATTCCTCAACTGCAGACATCACATCACATTGAATTAAAATCATTCAGTTTCTCACTTTGCACTGCTTCAACTCAATTAAAGTTGATTTTTGACTTGTTCTTCCATTCTTTTTATAAAAGTCCTTTCAACTTGGATAACATTCTTTCAGTAAAAAATACAATGCACTCAACAAAACCTTTTCGTGTCTGCATGCAATAATATGCATAACTAATGAATTGCATGTAAGATAATAAGAATAAGATTATTTTAGTTCTGGGTTCACTCCTCCAAAAATGAAAGGAGGATTTGAAGTTTTGAAGTGTCAGTCAATCCTTAATCAGTACAAAATATTTTTTACTCACTCACACGGCCAGATCACATTCTCACACAGAGTCACACATAGATATAGACATATCATATCAGACAGAAGAGAGCTGTTTGTAGTAACCCTGCTTCAATTTTCAATCAGTTTATTCAAGAAAAAGGTCCTATTTATTCAACATTATTTTATGATGATCAAGTATAAAACATTGAATTGCACAACCACACCACGACCACAAGTAATACAGCATTAACCAACTAAACTATCATATTCTCAGCAGAAGCTCCACCGATAAAACAATCCATAGGATTATTGCTATGCATGTGAAATGAATTAATGTAAAGTTCTTATGAATAACCTATCCCAATTGAGACTTACACACTTTCCTAGCTTATGCCAGTCCGTCGTATTTAGTTTTGCCTGCTGCATAAAATGTTTACATGATGAACTATATATGCTCTGACTTTGCTATTGCTAGGCAAGTTTGAAATCCGTCGGTCTTAAAGTCAAAATCTATATTGTGCTGCTTTTCTTGCGCTCTCACAAAGGTAAGAGTTGAATTCGCTTTGCTTTTAAAGCATACCTCATAGTCAAAGCAGAGTATCAGGCAAACTTACACCAAAAGCGAGCTGTTTCTTGGTAAAAGCATTGTCATTTCGCATTACATGATGGATAGTGATGAGTCTCTAATCAATATTCGAGCCTGTCTTGCTTTGTTTGCTTGATAACTGCTTTAAAATGAAATTAAGTGTAGATTCGAACTGGCATGATTTGTGAGCATTTTTAAAGGATTTTCTCCTTTCTTTCTCCAAAACTTTCTTTTCCATTTCCTGTTGGTTTAAAAGTAGGTTTAAAGCTTAAAAAAGTTTGTCTAATAAGTAAGTCTAATTTGCAAACTCCAAAAAAGCTGCATAATATTTAAAATGAAGCCAGAAATGTTGCGCGGACTCAGAGGTGAACTGGGAATGGTATCTATTTAGCTAAATAAATAAAGACATAGGATGGGCACGGTATGCAACAAATACGTAATCAGAGCGCAGAGTAAACCTACCTTGCTTTGTACTTATTCTTCCTTTGCTTTAGAGATATTAGATCATCATCGTCATCATTATTATCATCGTCCACCTTTTTTAACCTACTCTCTCAATACAGGAGACTTAAGGTGAGATAATGCATCAAATATATCAAGTTTCTATGTTGCCTTCTACTTTGTTCAACGCAATACTGTTTACTGGTAACTTTACACGCGCGGCGGTAACGTTGTTTGCTAAATTGGTATACCAAAGGTAGCGAGAAGGATTTTCAAAAAGAGTTGAAGAAGTTCATGAGACCTAAAGCTCCGTGTTTTTGCGATCAGAAAGATCACATTTTGGTTGAGGTTTGGTTAGTAAAGTGGATTGGATGACGATAATAAAGAGTTATATTTGGAAAGTCTTGTAGAATCTGAAACTACACACTTAAATCCATTATTGCGTGTTTTTTGGTAAAATGACACTACAAAACTCAGGTAAAAGGAAGGAGGGAGGAAGGTAATGTGATGCGATGAGAATAACCGTAAAGTAAAAAGGAGTAAAGAAACTAAAAATTTCCTTCCGTCCTATTCCCTCTCTATTCAATTCATGTCAGCGACAGACACGCTCTCACCTTTAGCCTGTCCACGGAATGCTATAAATATGCAATCAAAAAAGCAAAAAACTTGATCGTTCTTTAACATTTCATGTAATATTTGCTTACCAAACTACAGCACATTTCTTGTAAACTTTGTACGTGCTGTTTTCTTGGAGGTTCTAAGGGCAATTTTGACTTTTTAGAAGAAACATTGTCTAAAATAAGGATAAAAATGTAATTTTGCTATATATATTAAAGGAATGAAGGAAAATCTATTGGCCAAACAATAATAAAGCTTGCAAACCACAATAAATCCGCATATAGGTTTGTTATAAGATCTGCTTTAGAGATTTAGTATGTGCCAGAGTGTAATAGGTTTTCTACGTGGATGAAAATTTAAATAGATTTTTTGCTTTTTGTTAGCGTTTTTGCTAGTGAGTGGTCGTTGGGTGGTTAGCTTTGTTGTTGTTGGTTTAATGTAAATTCTTGTAAATCGATGAAAACAGTTACAAGTGTTTATATGTGATGGAAATATGAAAGGAACAAAATGATTTTAGGCTGTGCTTGCCCTAGAATTCACTCATTGCCACGTTTTTGCTTTTGTGCTTTTGGCAGTTTGGTTGAGATCCGTCAAAAAGATTAAATGTTACAAAAGCAACTTTTTAAACAGATCTGTTAAGTGGAGATCTAAAGTAAGCTAGAGTTATGTTAAATGAAAAAATGTTTTGTTAGCTAACAAGTTATATCCTCATAATTTTTAAGTAAGGTACCATTTGATTATATGTTGCAGGATATATCACTTTGTATTTGAACTAAATCAAAAGGGTCTCGGATGGGATTATGGCAAAGACTACAAAGCGTTTATAGA
>JAHZNK010000348.1:0-17521 GCA_027744615.1 Lepidocyrtus cf. nigrosetosus NNG-2020 | reverse complement strand
TTGAGACATGATGGATGACTTGGCTTATGAAAGTATTTCTGTGAGCAGCTTAGGATTCACGGGAATATAGAAGCTCATGATCATGATTCGAATATGCTACATAAGGGACGTGTTAGAATTTCATTTTAATAACATAATTGTAATGATAATAATGATAAAACATTTGATTTGGCCTAATTTATGGGATGAAATTGGAGCAAAATCCTTTACAGGAATAAAGTAGGACTTGTACATATTTAAAGTAAAAAACCAAAAGCAGAAGAATCCAAGTTAAAGTTGAAATAGCAAATTTGCAAAATAAATTGGGAATTTAAAACGAAATCTTTCTGCTCATTATAAAACATGTTCATGTTATACAACAAGTTTGTTTTGCTATTTAGCATGACCTAATTTTTTCTTATAATGATTAACAAATACAGGATTCATCATGCATCATTGACAAAAATTAATGATGGAATCATGCATTTTATTCTGATTAATATATTTTTCCTATTTCTTCGGAATTTTCTTTTGTTTGTATAAGGTTTTTGTCTAACAAGCTGATGCAAGTTTATTTTCGCATCCAAGTAGGTCAAGGTAATGTAAAAATCACACAGCCTTATTATATAATGGATAAGTGGGACATGACAAATCATTAAGATTGTGGATGTGCGCTGACATCAACAAAAACGATGATGATGATGAGCTGGCAATTTTTCGTGAAAAATGTGAAAAAATAGCAACTGCACTTTTACTTTAAAAGTACAACTACTGTGGTTATAGCGGTTTGTCTTTTTAATGGCTATCGTCGTATCCATTAAAGATAAGATAGAAATCTAAGGCATAAATCCAAAGCCACCCTCTGAGTAAGGAGGAAATTATGTAGCTTTTAACGTTTTCTTTTCTTTTAACAAAAGTAAAAGTAGGTCTAAAAATACATTTCATATTTCAACTAAATTTTGATTCGCTTTTCTCCACAACCTATTACCGTTTAGAATAATATTATATGATTAGTACATGGTAAAAAGCAAAAAAATAACTTGATCACGTTAGAAAAGAGGAAAATGAAGGGATCAGTAGAAAGTAGGCTTTAAAAGCTAGAGAAAGTGTTGAAATGCAAGATAAACAAAAATATTGTTTAGCTTTTGCTTCTTTCAAGAACGAAGAAAGTCAGCAGCTTTTTATTCTTGTTTTTGTCTAAATTATCTTCAAAGAAAATAGCAAATCTATTTCACTATTGCAAGAGCATTGTCAAAAGATATTAGGTCAAATGTTAAGAAAGGACAGTTTCAACAAGCTTTTAGAGAAAATGAGTCCGCTTTGTATCATTGTTTTTATAAAAGTGAAATATCTTGTTCAACAAACGACCTTTCATTTATTTTTATCCTAAACTATTTGTTGTGCAGATGTGCGCTACATGCTGGTATATTTATAAATGTACTATGGGTACTCATCTCTTCATTCTCTTTTGCTCAATTTTGTCTTAAAACAATACGCCAGCATTCCCCAACCATATACCTACGTATAAAGAGTAAATGCCCTCCCCCTCTGAAAATAATGCACAAAATTGAATATAGCACAGATTTACTTTTGTACCCCAATTTTTTACGTTTTTCTACAATGTTTGTGTAGTTTAAGTCATATAATCAAGAAAACTTGCAACATTATATTTGAAACTGATTTGTCCTAAATATTATATCCCTGTTGAGAGAAAAGAAATGGGACAGACATATCCGCCTGATTACAACCATTCACTTCGACAGAACCATCATAACCATTGCCATCACCCAGCCTCCTCCTCCTTTCTTTTTCATCTCGTGCAAGTCTCATTCACATCATTTCTTTTCACATGAGCAATACAGTTAGAGAAAGTAATGTAAGTAAAACTCGACGAGAGTTGAGATATGAAATGATGATGATGGATATATGGCTGAAAAAAGGAATGCTGTTATCTTACATCAGCACCACACACACATACGTATTATTCCATCCGTATCCTTTCTTGTCTTTACTCATTTCCTTTTCTAAGCTGTCTTGTTCTCTTTACATTCTCCGACTGTTATGTTTTTCCTCTTCTGTAAACTTTTATCATGAATCGTGCTCTTAATAATAATGGATGAAAACCACCGTTCTCTCGTATAAATATTAGGAAGGAAATGTACAACGTTCCATTTAAACAGAAAGAAAAGTACTTGATTGTTATTTATATTTTAAAATATGAAAATTCTCCCAGCAATTTTCAGACCGCCCACAGCACTTTCCTGTTTAGTTTATACTGATAGTTCTTTGGCAGTAAGAATAAGTGAAAGTTTGCTAAAATATATCCCTTTCTAATGTAAAATGAGCAAAAGTGCAGACATTGGTTTAAAATTATTACAGGGTATCATATAGTGTGCTTCAAATGTTATAGTTCTGCCTTGCTAAAAAATGGGATACTTTTCTTAAAGGGACCAAAAGGGTTAGACTATAAACTTCGTAGTCACGTATTATTACAAGATTTGACGAACAAGCACATCTGTATTATGTAATATTCTTAAAGTAGTAATATACGTTCTGGTAAATGTGAAACACGGACCATCCCAAGGACAACTTTGAGGGCATAGTATTTCCAAGATCTCTGTAAACATCTTATTGAGTATTATACCTATGTAGTATGTACATAATTTGGTCATGGGTCTATGGAAAAACGTACCACATGTAAGAATCGTTTTTTGCTTTATCAAGAAATAATCTACACATCCTTCAGCGGCACTATCCATAGTACATTGTCATATGGGTCATATTAAAATATGGATATGCAAGGGTACTACTTTCTAATAATATATTCATCGACATGTTCCATTTTTTGCCTAAATTCAATCAGTTGATATTTGACATAAAAATAACCTATGTTTGCGTTCTGTGACGTATAATGGCAAAACAGAAACGAACAAAAAATTAAAGCAAGGCTGGAGTTGGTAACCTAGAAGTCTGTAAAAGAAGCGTCTGTTTACACTCTGTAAATATTTATAATGTATGAATAAAATATTTATTGAAAAAGTAAGTTGCCTAATTTTGACATAGTTTTGCAAATGAATAAAATTGTTGAGGTTTGAAGGATCATAAACTTGAAGCAAAAGAATGTGTGAGCATTCCGTAAGCTTTTGAAGAAAGTGGAGTCAAGCGCAAAAGTGTATAGGATTTTTCATCATGCCAAAGCATGGAATTGTTGTGGCTTAAATTTTGGGAAGGGCTGACTTATTTTCTCCTTCCAGAAATCATTCATTTCTTTTTTCCTTCCGTGCTCAAGCTGAAGCTTACGTGTACTTAAGAAAAAATGTAAACTCTTGGTTCCAAAAGTATTTTTAGTTTGATTGTTGTTCAGTGGCTGTATTAGTTGTAGGAAGAGAGTTGAGTATGTAGTTTGGGTTTTCTAAGAAGTGAAGCTTTCAATCTTGCTCAATCCTCTTTTCGCCTACACTAGTTTGCCTACGTAAGTGGTATGGGTTTCATGAAGTATGTTTAAGTAGGAAGCCTACTTTCAAATTTTGTTTAACTGTGTTTATTACGCGTTTGAACAATGAGTGCTCACGTTTCCTCTTTACCCTTCTTAAGTTTTTCCACGCCTACGATTACTTAAAATAGAGCTTAAAATATTTCAAAGTATTAATAACGATTTTAGATATCTGGTAATTTTTGGCCGTTCGGGTTTCCAAAAATAATATTAACTTTCATATTAATTGTCTTTTACATGGAGATCGTAAAACCTCCGGGTAAGATAATTTCGCTCGAATTTAATAAAGCTCGTATTATTCTTTGGAAAATACACAACTAACAGAACAGTGTAGTTAAAAATGAAAATGAAACATTAGTCTGACAACTACATAGATAATGATGTTTGTTTCGCATGCCTTGCCTTCATATTTCTTTCCACGCGCTTTGTTTTCCAAAATTCTTTCTTTTACAAGAGAGCCTCGTCGTCTGTCTACGATAAATAAATAAATTATAATTGCAATATAGAGAAACATGAATGGGAACTGTAAGCGTTTTGGACGTTAAATACAGATGATGACGCCTTTTATTCCTCCCCTTTGCATTTATTCCTATCATTTATCTGCTATAATTGTCTCCATTCATTTCTATAGCTCATTAAGCAAAAGAGCGTGCACGCACGGATATTAACAATTGTGATATCAAAAATTGTACCGCTGCATTATTTTTTAAAAGGAATACGCTTTTGGAAAATGGTTGAGTTTTCTTCTGCAGCACTTTCTCTTTGCAACAAACATTCATTTAAAGATACATCTAACTCAAGCAATGTGAGGTATTGATGCAGATGCAGAGATGCATCAACTTGGCTGCTAAAATAAAGTAGTTTATATATTACGGCAGTTGTGCTTATTAATGGCCCTTTTTATCCATTTCTCTGAATATAAAAATTTGAAATGGAGGTAATCAAGCTTAACCTTCAATTCAAGAATAGAGATAGAAAACAAAAGCAACAAAAAAGGATTATATTTTCTTCTATGTTTGTCTAGTGAAATAACAAATAAAAGCTAATTTACACTCTGACATAATCATGAGTATTTTTCTGTAAGTAGTCCCACAGTGCTGGTAACTATTAAGTAACATCATCATAAAGTGAAAGTGATATTCATGCACTGTCTTTCTGTTTGCATTTAGCACAAATTGTAATAATAGAATTTTCCCAGGGCTCACACAAAAGGATATTTTTATTCTGTTGCTATTTTCCTTCCTCTCCGCTCCCCATTTTATTTTCAAAATCACTCGTAAATTTTGTAATATGCAACATTCTGCTGCATTTTATATCTCGCCTAGTGTGTTGAAGGGTGTTGGCATTATGATGATTATTACAGTTTTTACTGTTTTATTGTAATAATGTAAAACAACGAGAGCCAAACAAGAAAACAAGTTGGCTAGCAAGTTGCGTGGTGCAACTCATTTGTAGTTTTGTAAACTAACTGG
This sequence comes from Lepidocyrtus cf. nigrosetosus NNG-2020, assembly GCA_027744615.1. Classification (NCBI taxonomy): domain Eukaryota; kingdom Metazoa; phylum Arthropoda; class Collembola; order Entomobryomorpha; family Entomobryidae; genus Lepidocyrtus; species Lepidocyrtus cf. nigrosetosus NNG-2020. The sequence continues at coordinate 12,577 of JAHZNK010000348.1, read as the reverse complement.
ACAAAATAAACGGGAAAATGAAAGCGTTAAAGTGTTGGTTTGGATGAGCGTGTTGATATTGTCACAAAACATAGGTTCAACATTGTCTGTGCATGATTCCATCTTGTACCAATGTGTTAGGGTTAAGAGAAAGCTTCCATGTGTATTTTTAATGAGCAGAAATAATATGTTTGATTTTATGCAGAACGCAGATAACGAGAAAACTTTCACCACTCATCGATTTGTACAATGGTATGATTACAACAGAATACTGCACTTCTGGCAGATACAACTTTTAATTTTTACAATTGAAAGAGAAAGAAAATTGCTGAAAAGTTAAGGGTTTCGAAAATTGAATGAAACAGTTGCATATTACGTTCTTTCTTCCTGTATGCTTTTACTAATAATACTAAAGATGACAGTTGCTAAAAATTAGACACTCTACCATGCTATGCTACATACTATTACAACTGTAGGTTTTCCAATGAAAATATTTAAACTAATATGAAGCTTGTATGCTAAACTTACATAAAGAATTTTTCCTTAACTTTGTTTTTTTATTTTTTTCCATGCATATTCCACTCGATATTATTACCACTCCATCTGTAAAGACAAAATTGGAATGTTCTTGCATGAAATGTATTTATTATTGCAGAAAAGAAAGTGTAGTTGATGCTATCACGGCTTGAAAATGAAAAAAACTGCACTAAAGAAAGTGTTTTCATTTTAAGAGTGCCAGGAAGCCATTGTACTGCCTCTGCTGTTGTAATGACGTTGCTGCTGACTTCTCTAATGATGGTTTATGGGCAATTGAAACGCTTCTGCTTTCGTGGTTGTGCAGTTAAGTAGATGGCTTTGCTTGCAATTTCTTTCATCCGTTTGCAACTTTCCCTTCCCGCTTCATTTCTGGTTTTTATACAGGAAATTGGAAGTTACATAAAGGACAAAGCTTAAAAACCAAATACTTTTAACGGTGAGAAAAAAGTTCTCAAGCTTTCCACAGAGACCAATATATAGTAATCAAAAGCAAGGAAAAACGCATCCATTCCTTTCCAAAGTACTCTGAGCAAATACATTAAAATATGTTTTAGCCTTTGGGGTTCTCTGAACCAGAATTCAATAATTTCTTGTTTAAAAACAAATGTTGTTTAAAATTTAGAAAAAATGTGGTTATTGGTAGCGTGAAAACTTTTGCAAAGTAGCGTTATTTGGTAATTCCCAGAGTCAAACCTTTTATTACTTCATTTAGTATTCAACCACGAAAATAGTGAATCATATTTAAAGCGTTTCTAACGAATTTACTTTTTAGCGGAACAGGCAACAAAGTAATTTCGATAAGAAAAATAACCACTTCAACTCAATTTAAACCACTTGGGTATGTAGCGGCGTTTATTCTTGTTAGGTACATAATCAACTGCCACCGTGACCGTCATCATGAAGAAGTATGAAAGTGAAAAGAGGTCAGCGGCTCACCTTCTTTTAGTATAAAAAATGGACTAGCAGTATATAAAAATTACTCCTGCTGTTCTTCATATTCCGGCTAGTCTCAAGAATTTTAAACATTGGTGATTAACGTGATAACTAAACCATGTAGTTCAACCTTGGCTTAGGTTCCTCTATTTAAAAGTAGAGCGTGTAGGCGAATATTAATGAAGTACTAGAAAGGAAGGGAAAAGGGTGGGAAAATAAAATAGAACGATAGTCGAAGCTGTTGTTGTTCGGATGTGAGTATTAAAATAAGACTGGCATTATTTTTTTAATCCCTTCAGCCCCTTGGCACTCCCAGCGTGTTTACTTAAACTAAAACCATGCTTCTCTATCACCATGTATGAAAACCTCAGGAAAATAAAAATAAATGAATTATTTTTAACAGGAAATTACGCATGAAGAAAACAAGGAAAGGGAATCGATTAAGAAGAACAAAAAAATTTGCAAAGAAAACAAGCAATCTTTTGGTACCTAGTTTTAAAGCCAAAGCACCGCCGTTTGTCCCAGAATCAAAAATATTTGTACAAGAACATTATTTATTTCTTTTTTAAAATTCTTTTTATGTTGAATTGAAACAAAGAGTTGTAAAAATTGTGTTTATGTGTTTGGAACACTTAAACTCAAAACGAGTAGAAACTATACGTGAACTACACAAACGGAGGGAAGCATTCGTTTAAATAAGTTTTATAACAGCAAAAATATATTGCTAAAACAGTAAACTTTGGTTCTCATCCGCATCAGCACTAAAACGAGTAAACCACCAATCACAGAATGACTCTATTTTTTCTTTGTTTTAGTTCTATCAAATTTTCAAGTGAAAACTTTCAAAACAAAAGTAGGTTTACGATCCGTTGACTAAAAATTATTCACGAGGAAAAATAGGGAAAACCCCGGGAATACTAAGTTATGTTCAATTTGTTCCTACGAACCCGTATAAAAACCGAGAATTACCTACATTTCTTATATTAAAATAAAAGTTTTAACCACATTCAAACCACTTTCATTGCTTGTAAGGAAACATAAACTTCATAAAGCTCAAAAGTCACCAAATACTACATCCATTTCATCTCCCTTGTCAGTCCATTTGAAGGCAAATGGACTGCTACTTTACTATTTTGTAGTATTTTCCCAAAAAAAGAGAATAAATTGGCGCATGAGCTTCCATTCCCACAATGGATATGTATACATAGTTTCTTTTTGTAAATAAATAATCCACATTTATTTGTAAACACATAAGAAAATAACATTTTTACTCCCTCATACTTTTTTTCCATTGCTATGCGTAATAGCCTAGGTTTGGCCATTGTGTGGTGGTAAAAGGGTTTATGATTGTACACAAAGCTTTATAATGATCTATATCGAAAGGTCACGAATGACATTTGCTTCCAAAAACTTTCAGCTTTTATCCCCAGTCTAACTGCAAATATTACATTACAGGAGCAAAAAGACATAAACAGCAAAAAAAGTTGTATGGACTCATAACAAAGTAGTACTTATACATATTTAACTCCACTGTAGTTTATAAATGGTTAACAAAAATTGGCGGAAAAAGTCGTTCGTTTCCTTAAACCATAATACAATGGTCATGGTACGACTTTCTCTACCATTATATTACTTCTCCAGTTGAAAAAATGACAAAATAAAAGGGGGAGAGGATGGTAAAATCCAGAGTATGGTTATGTTTGTAATGAAAAGAACGTGTTACATAAAAATGGCTGTGGCTATTTCAAAATAATTCTTGAGCGTTGAGAGTAGAAAAATTTAACGAGACTAGACCCCAACCTGATTGTCATTTTACTTTTGTTATGATGTAATATAAACAAGAAGAGAAGTGGTTTTATGTACATTTAAATTGCGTTTCAGTCATTGTTTTTGTGCAGACGAAGGGTTTCATTTTTTAGAAAACATGCATTATTTTATCATAAGCTTATTCCACCCATTGGATAACACTTTTAGGAGAAAACTTTTTCTGTCATTTCTACAAACATGTAATACTTTTTATTCGTTACCAAACAAGAAGTGAATGATACAAAACATTTTAAATACTGAAGCAGAAGCATGACCCTCGCCGTTTTCTCCAACAGTGGGTCATAAACACCAATTGTATGCTCACGTTTGTCCATTTTTAAGAGACAGTTTATTGTTTTGGCAGTTACACAACAAGAGTTGCAGCTACAAAGTACTGATACTTAAGTAATATGGACTTAAGTACATTTTTTATTCGAGTGGATTAGTTTATGTGTGGGTGTTTAAGCTTACACGCAATAGTAATCTTAAGTCATATAAAAATTTGCATGTCTTTTAAACAAGCTCTCTTAAATTTTCTTTTTCAGCGCATTTTCCCTGTTTATTTAAACATGAATCATGTGAAATGAAAAAGGTATTAAGAAACGCTGTACAATCGTGCGCTACTTTCTCTCTCAAGAAATAAAGTTTTGTGGAGAAAGCTGAATAGGACACGACTGTTGCATTCCCAGTCAACCCATAAAAAGAGGAAGTTGGTGAAAGTTTAAAAACCAGAAAAAAGTATTCCATATGCTAATGCAAATATGTTTACTGAAAAAACCTTCTAGTTTTTTACACATATGCAATTTCGACCGTCACGTCATTCAGATTGCGTGACATGACGGGTGAAAGGAAGCTAAAGAAAATATACTTTTTGAGGAGGGAAGAATTATTAAAGATGTCAATGTCCACTGTTGCGAGAAGGGAAAGCCTGTTGGAGGATATTTCGTGCAGGAAGGAGAAAAAGGCTTATGTATCCCGAAGCAGTTATACGACACTCTACAAATAAGACTTTCTCCATTTCAGCTTTAATTCTTTCATTCAATCAGCTTAGCTGTCTCTGAAAGAAATTCATTTTCCATAAATCGGACCGATATCAATTTTTATTTTTCCTTCCGTTTTCTACTAATATGAACCTACTTTTTGCTAAGTTAAGCTGTACAATCCACATTATGACTGACTGTCTGTCAGTTTCAGTATAGCTTGTCAAAAGTCACTCTTAAAGAAATAATTTGATTTATGTTTAAGATGAACATATTTACATTTAGAAATAGAGAAAACTTAAAAGCTTACAATTCTTCAATTTTATTATGAAAGTCCTCCAGTATCCTTTTTGAGACATTATAAAACGACAGGTGGTTATTAATTCCAGATTATTAGAGCCGTTTTATTTACCTTTTTTGGAAAAAGGATTACAAAATTTAACGTTACGATTACTAATCTTATGTAAGCTTTCTCAAGAGTTTCTCAAGTAAGTAATCGTTTGGCTAGTTCTTATAAATACTTATCAAGATGTTGGATGTTAAAAGGCAATACGGTTCGTAGTTTCCATTAACCTTCTGAATAGGTGACACATTACTTCCTGATAATATAATTATATGCGCGATATACACATATGTAAACCTATAATTCGTTCCAATTTCGCAAGGTCATTTAATTCATTAATGTTGCAGTAAAGTAAATTCATAATTAATTAGTAGACATCAAATTACTAATCGTAAGTTTATACTTAAAGTGGGCATTATCGATTATGAGCTAAAGACGTAGTTCGTTAATGTAAAATTGTTTACGGTTTCGCTCCAATTTGAATGTATGCATGATCAAGTATTGAACACTTGTGCAAAGTTATTCAGCAGATGAACTTCATAAAACAATTTATCCATGAGATTGACAAATTATTTCAGTGAATATTTAAAGCTTCAATAGTTCCACACTCAGTTTCAGTAATAAAGTAGGAAAAGGAACATAGAAGTATACAGTTTTGCAATTTATTTGCAAACTAGTTTCATGTAGTACCATAGTAAGGGTATGCCTTTTACTAGATGATGTATATGTTCGAAGATTCGCAAAGAAAATCCAGTCAAGCCAGGCATGATGTCCAAGTTGTTTCCTCCTCCTTCTGACTTACTGTTCCAGTCTTTTCATTGTTTTCCTTGTATCAAAAAAGGGAAAAAATCCCGAAAAGGCTAGTTCATAAGTAACAGCAGTAGAGAGGAACGGTAATGTGGATAAAAAATAAATCCGACCGAGTGCAAAGAAAACAGAATTACTGTGCCAAAAATCTCTTTGTTGCAAGTTCTTCTTTCTTATAAAAACAGTAAGCATGACTGTTTCCTGTGAACGGAAACTAAGTTTGTATTTAAGGCTCAGCAACTGCGTTTTGCCCTCATTCATACTATGTGTGCATTTATAGGTATACATTCTTACGAATCATAATCATAATATTTAATCCATATTATTCTCTCTTGTACATGCTTAAAGATTATTATTAGTGTGAGTATTCGGAAGTGTTAGTTGGCTCTCCTTCTCTTTCCCTTCCTCTTGTATAAATGTAAATATGTGTACTTGTGCATACAATTGGCGGGTTTCTAGAACGAATTTCTTGCGCTTGCGATGAGGTTCTAGGATGCATAGTATTCGGGGAAAGACATTCCTAAAGTGTTTACCCAAGTAGTTCATTCAACGAAATAGATTAGAGTGTATGTCATCACCGCTTATTATGCCAGAGATAATTCAAGTCAAGTAAACTTATAATAGAATATCTAACTACTCTCTTCATTTCTCACGTAATATTAATAGAAATAATCATAACTGCGTTTTTTATAAACTACATATTATATATCCATGCACGATTCCACATATTAGAATTTCATATTATCGCGTTATTGTAATTCAACAAAAGAGTACTGTATAACACTACAATCTCTTGAATATTAGCAAGATGATGCTGCTGATTAGAATTTGGATGTTATCCTTTTCTATTTCCTTTCCTTTTTGGTATTAGCTATTATTATGCATACGGTGAAATATTACAGCAAAAGAATGAACCGAACGCGCATTACACGACGGAAGATTCCCTATTTTGGAAAAGGAAGTGTAAATAGCAAGCAAGTATCATCATCCATAACTACCACTTTGACTGCGGCGTCACCTCCAAAACACACAAAGTCTTTGTGCCGTAATAATAACCATGGAACTGCGATGCTGCTGCTGGAGGCTCAACAACAGCAAGACTGGGAATGTGGAGGGTATGGGAGAATAGAGAATTAGTTTCTTGTAGACCCTCTCAACAACTCTAGTTTTTGCATATCTGAAGGTTTCAGTAAAAGAGAGGTTGTCAGCTTTTGCTGCGAAGAGATAGGGACAGAGTGGATAGAGAGATGATAATATTTAAGGGAATGTTTTATAGCGATAAGTAGGTTATAGTTGTTTAGCGGTTGGAGTATTGCTGGTTGTGGTGATGGCAAAGTACCACTTCTACTTTTTCCTCTGTTTATACTTTACTTATGATGATAAAGGTTTAATCAAATTTTGTTTTTGAGAGAAGCTCCTTCAGGCAAAAACTAATGTAGCGAGAGGGATGTCACACTCACTGGTGCATAGAGCAGAGCAAGGAGGAAACTAACTAACTTTCTCAGAGATTATTTAGTTTTAAAGCCGGAAAGAAAGGCTTGAGTGAAATGAACCTATCAATATTAAGGGTACAACGAGGTTGGGTGCTAGGCTGCTCGCTATTTTAATCTATCTCTAGCTTTGCGAAAAGGAAGCAACCAAAATCATAATGAGCAAATATTTTTGGAAAATCGATTTACGAATATAATCTTTAAATAACAAGTTTATATTTTCATAGCCTATATAGATAGTTTTTCATCATTAAATCCTGTGTAGCAGCGTATAATTTGTAAAAAAAAACTTCATTGGTACAAAATATTTTACAAAACATAAAAATGTCAACTTCGAACAAACAAACGGTTGATACAAATAAATGATTTTTAATAGAATGACAGAAGCTGCATCAAGTTTTTTGAAAAGTTACTTGATAGCTTTGACAATAAAATTTTTTAATGTGAGTCCCAAAGCTGAATAAATGTACGGGGGTTTGTAAAAAGACAAGAAAAGGGTACAAATTCTCTGAAAAAGATTCAAATTACAACATCAAACAAATTTTGCAAATGCAAAAAAGGATAGAAATATTTGGTTTGAAATCTAACAATAAGGGCGTGAACTCCAATTTGACAAACGATTAAAGCAGAATTTTATAGTTAAACTAAATGCGTATTTCGAGAGCTTACAAAAAATAAATTATGTTAACCTGTTCGATCTCTAATTTTCCAGTCGTTCTTTTTGGTATTCGTTTTGATAAGTGTCATAAAAAATTAAACAAGAGCAAAGTATAGGTAAAAGACTGACTAATCTATTTCTTGAGCGCGGCTCTTTATTAAGAACCTTTTTAGAAAATAGTTTCCAAAATGAAATAAGTACAATCCTTTTGACAGTCGATGACACTGTTGCTGTTACATTTACAGATAATATTAAGCTTGCAGAAACCCAAAGTAAACTTTTGTATCGAGAATGTTTTGTGAATGAAAGGCTGTTATTTACTTAATTTGCAAAGATCTACTTATGTTCATCTCCTTCGTCGATCTAACAATGTACAATTCTTGTAGTTTGTAACTTCTTTCAAGAAAGAAACTTTATTCTAAAGAAGTATTCCCCTGTCTTCCTATTAACTAATGTACGCACCATATGCTTCACAAATATGCATATTAGGAATAACTGAACTTTGAAGTATGTCTCAAAAGCTGGAGGGACAACTCCACTGAATTAGTATATGTTTAGAAAACCTTGCAAATTCCAAGAATAGAATTCAACTTTAAAGGAAAACTTTTGTGAATCTTTTAGTTTCCTTAAAACCTTTTCTATATTGCTGCTCTAGGATACATCTTTCTCCATAAACAGACAGTTTTTTGGCTTTTTCTTGTTGGCATTTTCAAGCAGTTAGTTTTTAGAAAGGTTAAGAAAACTTTTTGCATAATATCTTGCTAATCATTAAATAGAAAGTTTTAATGGAAAAGAGTATAATGAACTAACCTTTTCTTCTCTTTCACATTTTTGTTGCTACAGTTGAAGTAGAAGCTAAAAGTAGCAAAGCAAAAACATTTGCATTCTTACAGAATGAATTCTTTTGCCCAGTCAACAACTTTCTCGTTTACTATTTATTCAAAATGCTGATTCTTAAGAGGGCTCGTTAACACAATTTAATGAGCCTTAACTTTAAACAGACAAAGGCTTGAAACGACCAAAAGTAAATGGGAAATGAATTAAAGGCAATGTTTTATGCTAATATTTTTATTTTTCTGTCATATTTTATTTTTGATTTTTTTAGGAAGGACAAATGGTTGAAATAGAGTTATTAACAAAAACAACCAGCAATATTTTCATGCTAATGCTAAATATTATAAAAGGGCATCTATAAATGAAACGTCCCTGCAATAAACACACAATTACTAGTTTTTGAAAGAACCCAAAATGATATTACCTGTTCATATTGGAGAAAGAAAAACGAGGAAATCAAGCAATAAAATACATATTATTCTGGAAATTTTATGGCCATTTCATTTCATACATCTTTTTACTTTCTCCGAGTTACTTTGTCGTTTATCGGTCTGCATTGCAGAAAGCTTTGTAGAAAAGACGTTATATCAACAGCATAGCATGATCAAAAAGAAGCCTACTAGATGTTATATTAGTTTTTATTATTATTCCTTTGAAATGAAAAAGAAAAAAGGAACAAGGTGAATTGGAATATAACTTTTAAGGAAACCGGGAAATTGTCAATGAGCAGTGAGCCATTTTATGTAGAGCATTGGCACTGTACAGTTAGTTCTACTTTGAGAAATATGGCATTGAGTTTTTAATATCCCAGCAGCTAAAGTCTGTCTTCTGTTCAAGGTAATAGGCAATACGGATAATATATGAGATGGGCTTCAAATGGAAACTCTAAATATGTATGCCCTTTCAACATGCAACGCTTAAATTGCCTCTATTTGATATCATTCATATTGTGAAATAGGTAACATTTCAAATGTTTTCATAGTTAAGCAGTTATAGCAGTAACAAGACGTAATAGCATTTCTTGTAAGAAATTCTACTTTTCTGGGCAGAGTTGAATCTACTGGAAAATTGTACGGATGCATCAATTCCATTTCAATAGAAAAGTTGTACGTTTGAAAGTTAGCAAAACGAGGTAGAATAAAAGTGTGAACGGATTGGATAGACAATCTTAGGAAATTGACATCTTTAGCAATATCGTTTACACCTGAGCCCATTGTCATATTTCAAAGAGTTTTTTTCAAGGTATATAAAGAAACTCATATCCAACAGAAAAACATTATTACCGGTAATAACTCTTTTCACAGAAAAATAGGCATGTAACTAAAAATTTATTTAGGGTTTAATAAAGGTGTCTGCTCACCCGTTCTTAAATAATTATAATTGTTATGAAAACTTTCAAAATTTAGCAAACAAATGATATAACACATTTTCTGGTTGGCTGTGTTAATCACTGACCCATTTTAAATTTCACGATCAGTAGTACCGGTAAGATTGATTCAAAAACAAAATTATACAAACCTATGTCGAACACGTGAATTTACAGTATACATACATTTGCAATACAACTTTTAATTTGACTTTTTGATTTGATATGACCTTTCACAACTTGAACATCATTACTGTTTGATGTCAACTGGAAACGCGATTTTTTATGTAAATNTTTGACTTTTTGATTTGATATGACCTTTCACAACTTGAACATCATTACTGTTTGATGTCAACTGGAAACGCGATTTTTTATGTAAATCGGAGTTTTTCATAGTATTATTAGCAGAATTGATACAACCAATCATTTTAAATTACATGCTTGGTTAAGATGAATAATAAACCATGATAGATTGATGATGCAAATAGAGCAGAAATAACATTTAAAACCTATTTTGTGACTGGCTGCTTAAAGAAAGCTAGTTGAGCCTGCAAACCTTGCACTTTTTGCTAAATAAAAATTTCAAGCTTCAATTATAAATAACATCAGATCAATTCAGTCACTTACTTGCATTTAATTGCTAATTACAATTTGACTAGCTGTTTCTAAAGGAAAATAATGGGCTGCTCCAGTTTGCACTCTTTCCATTTTCTTAAATTAAACAAGTTATTTTACTTTCAGAGATGTTTTGCAGTTAATTTTAAATTAAGCAGTTTTTAATCTAATAAAACTAAAGTGTATTTTCCCATTTACTGAAAACATTAGTGCGAAATGGCAGTGAATGAGCCATTTGTCGTCTGCTGTTTTTCTGATTACATCAACTGTTTATAAATATGAGGTTTTCTATTTGCAAAGTTTCTTTACCTCGTTTCATTTCCATGCAAAATAATAGTGTAAACAGTTCTTTTTCCATTTTGGAAACGGTTTACAAAAAAACTAATAATGCTTTTCATTTACCGTTAGTGTACAATAAAGTAAATGTACAATGGAATAATTAAATTTAAATATGTTTGCCAAAAAGAAACAACTGTTTGTTAAAAATTAAAACAAGAGAAAAATGAAATGAGTTGCAAAAGTTTGGCTATCAAATTTATCTATGATTAGCGCTAAAGTGGAGAAAGCTTGTGAAAAAATTATTAATGAAACATTTGGATTTTTATGATTATCTTTTAGAATTACATTGGGTAGTTCCGGTAGAGTACTTTATATTTAACAGAATAAAAATAAGGTGTATGCTTTTGTTCACCACAATTCAATGAAATCTATTCAAAGTATCTAAATTATTTTACAATTGATAAAAGTAACGAATAAAAAGAAAGGGATAAAGTATGAAGTAAGAAAAGGATTGAAATAAATATCAGAGAAAGTTTACGGTACAATCCATTAGAGTTTTATTCATTATTTACGAAAAACACTATTTCATTTTATTCGTGCATATATACAAGAGGTTTTTACCCAATGGACGCTCACTTCCATATATTACCACAAAATCAAAATTTACAGACACATTCATCACTTTTAAATAGAATTTGTTCTCATGCTTTGCCATCTTCGTGCCAATTTCGTAGAAATTGCACTATTACAGCTAATATCATTTTATACTTTTTTTACCCTGGACTAGCTTGACTGCTACTTAATTTACACTTTCCCATTTCTTTCAAATTAGCAGAAACTTTGAGTCCAACTTTGGATGAAACTAGTTCAAAACAAAGTAACATCAATTAATCCTAATTTAAGTTTTCTTCAGAAAAACTCTCTAAGGGAATTTGGGTAGTAGTTCTTGGAATTTGGTATGTAACCGAGAAAGTCTTTTAATGCAAAATCAAAGGCTTGCTACAACGACAACGGCTAACAAGGAAAGTAACACAAACTCGCCTTTTGGTTTTAATGTTTAATGTAATTGTATCTCCGTTAATAGTAAAAAAGTTCAAAGTAAATTGGCAAATGGCTAGGATCTGTGTTAATACGTATTTCATTGCTTTTACTTACGAAAGATTGAATGGGTAAATATTACATAAGATTTCCAGAAATAGGGATAAATATTCCAGACAGCCAGCCACACTTGCTATATAGGCACTCTCTGATGCTGTTTGTCCTGCTTTTATACTTTCTAAAATTGAAAAAACTTTTCATTCATTACTGTCCGTCAATTCCTTTTCTATTCAACCAAATAGAACTGAAAGAGTGTTTTAAAAAATTTTTTGTCGTCATTATGACATTTAATTAATAACTTATTATATAAGTAAGGCTTGTTTAAAATTTCATGAAAAATGCCAAGTTTTTCTAAATTTAAAAAGCATTTACATTTTTACAATCAATATTGAAGTAGGATGAAACTTTACGTAATTCAAAAAAACTATGTTACGTCAGTGTTTTCCGTGTCAGGGGTTTCTCGTGTGGAATTAGTAAAGTTGGAATGCAAAAAAGTTTGAAAGCCCAACAAAAATATTCGCCAAATAAACGTAATTTTCTTCATTTCTCATGAATTTCTAATATCGTTTTGATTGGATTCTCAAGTAGTCGTCAGAAACTCATACAAAATGTTTCCCATCCCATTCCACCCTTTACTTTTTCCTTTTTGGCTGGAATTACATTTGATTTTCTTTCTGTTATTGGACCGTTTGATGATAATGATGATGATGAAAAAAGAAAGAAGATGCTGACGACTGACGACTGAGAGACGGGGACAAGGGAAAACGTCGAAATTATATGGATTCACAAAGTCGGAAACCACAGGCAATTTTCACATTTCCTTTTCATCCGTTTAACCAACGCCATCATCAT
>JAHZNK010000345.1:0-17670 GCA_027744615.1 Lepidocyrtus cf. nigrosetosus NNG-2020 | reverse complement strand
ATACAAAACCAAAGTTATTAAGGCAGTATCAAAACATTTATTTCAAGTCAGGTATTGTTCTGGAGTGGTGACGGTGACTAGGATTGCTTCTCGCTTCCTTTTTGAAATAAAGCCAATTAATAAGCAGGAGCATTACAGAGAAAGTTTTTCTATGCAGCAACGCAGGAAGTATGGAATCAACGCAAACAACAACAACAAAACAGCATTAATTACAAAAGGCTTTAATAATATTTCCTTTATTCTGTTGACGGAAACTTTCCCGTTATTATTGGCGCTGGATTTCCTGTAGAAAATGAAGAAAAAGACGTAATAAAAGTAAGCAATATATTTATTCACGAAGTTATAGTCCATTCAGGGTAAATCATTATTATTGTTAAATATTCTTAACACAGCAAAATTCCAAATTGTATATTTGAAAAGTTTTAAACCTCTTTTGTCGTATATTTATTAAATGAGAGAAAGCCAACCAGTCTGCAAGAAAAGGAAAACACACCTCTTTACCAAGGAAAATGTCTTTTAGAGTTTTGTGTGCCATTATTCGTTAATAATTTTGGCAAGTTACGTTTCCTTTAATTCGTATTTGTTAGTCCGTTTTCACCAAAACAACATTAAGGCTCGCAAAATTAACCTTAATTTAGGATAAAGGCAGAGTTTTAGATATTGCAAAAGCCTGCAATTTTCCGGGTTGGATTATTCGTTAATTCAAGAAAGGAGTTTATTTCCCATTTCACTTAATTTCCAGCTTGATATTACTCGTCGTTGGTTCCCATATTGCTACGACACGTGTGCTTTACAGAATTTTTGCTTAATTTATCCGCTTTCTAAGTGGCAATTACAGAAAAAAGTCATTAGGACCAGAAAATGATGATGATGTGACGATATGACCTTCCTTTTTTCTGCGTGATACTTTCCTTCTGGTCTTCGCTTTTGGATTACGTCATTCCACGCAATCCTACCTAAGGTATGCCTACTTAGCAACTCCCTTAGTTATTTTTTCGCAAAAGTTTGTTATGAAACTGGAGCAAAAACAATTTTGAAGAAGTTGTGCAATAAACTGAGAGTGAATAAGAAGAGACAGGAATGAAGTAGCAGTTTCCTTGTTTCCGTGTTTCGTACAAAGTTTTAGGATTACAATTTTCTGCTGAGGTTTTCAGGCAGTTTATCAAAGTCAAAAAAAGAAAGAAAATCAAAACAGAAAAGTAACATAACAATTGCCGCCAGCGGTTCTCACTTTCTCTTCTCAAAACCTCAACCCCCAAAAGTCTATCTCTCTTTTTCGTTCATCTTTCTCATACTTTCTTCCGTTCTCCGCTTTTCTAAACGACTCAATAACACCATCCAATTTGTAGTTAAGAACAAGTTTTACTGTGGAAAAGGAGTGAGCCTATTATAATTATAATAAATAATCATATGTGTATGGAATAATAGCCCACACTCTCACAAGGTTTGCCGTTAAACAGCTAGTTTAGCCAGATTTAGTTTTTAGGCAAGGGATTAACTTTTGCTAGTTTTGTAGAAGAGAAAAACCTCTTGAAAAACTAAATCAGTGGATAAAATGGAAGAGAGAAGCATCTGACTACGACAGAAAGGAATAATTTCCTTTTGTAGGCAGGCAAGCAAGAAGGGCACAACTGGCTCTTGACGTGATTCCATTATTAGCTCCTGTCATTGCTTAAAATATATATCGAGGGCAAAACAAAAACAAAAGAGAGAAAGCTCAATAGAGTTTGAAAATACTGTAAACAAAATGGAAAGGTGTACTCATGGTTGAGGGAGAAACATGGCTGCACCTTCGGTGAAAATAAACTATTTTCCGATAGTGACATATCTTCCGACTCGCTTTGGTGGGTAGATACATACATAAAAGAGAATAAACCTGAGTAGGTAAGTGTCCCTGAGAGTTTCGCTTTTAATTCCATTCTCAAAAACACTTCGAACAAAAGCGAGTAGGTTTTGAAGCTAGTAAAGTTGTGGAGGTGATGGTGGAAGTAAACTATAGACAAGATTTATTATTGACAGGAAGAGAAATACAGAAGTTTTCAGTTTTGAGCTAGTTATGTATGTGAAAGCACATAAGTCTTTTGTAATTTCTAAAATTTTCCCTCTCATATTGCTTGTTAGTGAAAATAGTGTTTTGGATCCTGTCTTGTCTTCTTACAAAATATACAAACTCAATTTTCCTTTTCAATACGATTTTGCTAAATAAGTACAAGACATAAAGGAAGGAAGCAATGAAGCCAAAATAATAAGTCATATCATATTATCCAACTTGGTAAAAAACCAAAAAGGAAAATTTTAACGAAGGAGAAGAGAGAATGGAAGAAACTTTTGCTCCCTTGTCGTGGGTTTTCTTTTTCTGTGCGTCCCTTCTGGGATGGAAATCTAATAAATGCACAAATCATGGTTGGAAATAAATAACAATACAAATAGGCTCCTGTCATGTACCTTTTTATAATAGTATCTACTACCAGCCAGAGCCAGAACAGCAAAGAAGATTCACGAGAAAGCAGCTTGGTTTACCCTGTTAGGGTGAATTTATTTTTCCAAACTTTTAAAAAGCAATATTTAAGAAAAAATCAAAACATTTTCCCTTAGGCACTACAAGGGATAAATTGAACGTGGCTTCCCAATCTTACTATTTTGTCTTCTTACTTGTTTATATTTTATGCTTATCTATAGGTTATTCATGTTCCAAAATACTTTTAAAATAGGATATTTCTGTTTTATGCAATTTTACCTTCAAATCTCTTATTTCTAAATGATTACACAATTTATTTCAATTTTTAGTATTTATTTGTGTTGAAATGATAATGATTTGGATCAACAACTTATGGGTTGCAAAGTTTTTATTTTTCGTATTTGTTTCCTTTTAAAAACTAGACTTTGTGTTTTTCTCTTTTGCAAACATTTTCCCGTTTTATTTAAGATTATTCAACCAAGCATGGAAATACTGCGTTATCTCACTGACTTCCAATCACACACCCGAGAAGTTCACTCTTCGTCCTCTCCACCCTCTCAAAATAGTTTTTATGTTACTCCACTACATATGTTTAGAAGAGAAATGCATCAAAGGAGAAAATTTTATTCGTGCTGTTTGTCGTGTTATTTTATAGAATTTTCTCGTAATGTAAGTGAGTGGAGGGATGAACGTTGACATTTTCTATTGAGCTTAACTACGTTACTTTCACATATATCCTATCAATATACTTTGTACTTTTCTCCAAACAATTCAATGTCCAGCAAAGAGAGACAAAAAAAGACACGAAAATCTCCACGTCACTCATGGCAGAGTTGAATGATAGGGTAGTAACAGAGACAACAACAACCCAAGCCATTTCACAATAAAACTGTTACGTAAACTACGCATTTCTTTTCAAGAATAATGCTTCATCCAGCTAAACACCTCATCATCATCCTTTTCTAACGAAAAAGGTTTACAGAGTTTTAAAGCTAGCGTGGAGTTGGGGTGGGGGAGGGTGGGAATACATCCTTCTGTTTATCCTTTGTCGACAGGCTTGTGACTTTCTTTGGAAAATCTTTTTTCTTCAGTGAAAAAAAACTTTTTGCTTTCCCCTTGCTCCTTCAATTTATTCGAATTTTTACTCCAAAAATTACTACACTTTTTTCAAATATGTTATGCAATGCTGAACCACAGACAATTCTTTATAGCAGTGTCACAGTTGCATGAAGAAATAACAGTGAATTAAGCAAGTGAAAGTCATGCATGGCATAACAGGATGATGACGGTGGTGGTGGCATCCATCCTTTTTGTCGTTCCTTCCATTCCTTCCTTCTCACCGAAAAACAAAACACCAAAAACCAAACCAACCTGAGTGACAGGAGCTGGAAGGAAAGGCAGAGAAAGACGAGCAGGTTCTTCTGTTAAAGAAACTTTTTATGCTTCAAGGGTGAATCTGTAAATCTTGAATATTCTTCAACATCCATATAATCGACAATCTAAAAAAAATATGCAATGATCCTCTTTCACATCATCTGTCGTTGTAGACAAAAAGGAAAATACAATTTTTGAAAATGGATATCCTTTTACAGCTTTCCATCCTTTGTTGTTCTTGTTGTGTTGTTGTTTCCTTTTTGTAGTTTTAAAGAAGAACTACCTCTAAATATTTTATCTCTTCTTCCTTCAATGTCGATTCGTCTTTGACGGCGGTGGTGTAAGTAATTGAAGGAAGGGAGAAGGGGAGAAAAAAGTGTTTTTCGGGTTGCTTACTATTTTTCTGATGTTACCAAAATAAAAATTGTGTGACGAGCAAGGAGACGATCGTATGTGGCTGTGTCTTACATGCAATCAAATAAGTTTGATCTTTTTTCCTTCTTCTGTTATTACAGTTACGTACAATTTTCCTTATTGCCACAGAAAAAATCACATGCAATGAAAAGTACTTGATCATGATCGTGTCATGCCACACAAGGAAGGGAAAAATATTGGAATCTTATTATTTTTTCTGCAGTTCGTCTTGCAAACATCAATAATAATACCCTTCTCTGGTTTACTAAAATCCGTTTGATATTGACACAGAAATAGAAAAAATGAAGGATGCACGCGAGTCGACAAATTTCCCCATTTTTTCATTTATTTCCCTTTCTATTTTTTGACCGGAAAATTGAGTGGAGCTGACATGCTCCAACTTGCTTATGAACTATATTATGTAATCATAATTTTCTTCAAAATAAATCGAATAAATTACTCAAAATATAAATGTGAAGCTACAAGCTCATTCATAATGCTCTTTGCATTATGTTAGATCAAACGAATGCACACACGCAATTTACAAATTCACAATCAACACATGTCAAAACTGAGGTCAGATACTGTCCCAACCCTTCTCCATTTGCTTGGAGTTAATTTTTTTACTTGCATCATTTTTCCGGAATTCAAAATTTTGCATTGTTCCTAGTAAATTATAATCAAAATGTAAAAATGCAATAAAAATAGTTTATTACTTTTTTGTGTTAAAAGCTGAACGGATATAGCTTTGTTAAAGGCAAAGCTGTCGTGTCTCTGTGAGCTCTTGGGCTCAAATCATTCTTCATTTTTATATAGAAAGAGCTTTCATTTCCTACAGTTTAATATATTCTGAGTTGAACTATAATTGTGACTATGATCCAAGAAGAGAGGTTCTTATTGAGAGCAATAAACTAGATGATCGAAACTGTCATATTTGACAAGTCTCAAGTTATGATGCTAAAGCTGAACTATATTTTTTATGGTAGGATTTCCTTTTTATGAAGAAATGAAGCTTAAGATCTCAAAACTCAGAGCAGCGGCATAGCTATTTTAGGGAAGTAAAAAAGGATGAATGCGTTTAGCAATGAAGTGGTAGTGGAGGGAGGACGATGAAGGATGGAAAATAATGGACTGGATTTGATACACAACATTATACTTGGATTTGAAGATGAAGAGTATAAAACAGTGAAGAAGGATGTAGTAATATTGAAGTGACTTTGAAAGATGTATTCACCTTTTTACTCTCATATTTTCCTTTTATACGCTTACTAGTTGTATCAAAGGCTGGCACACTGTTTACTTATGTAATAGTGAAACGGTAAAGATGATGATAGAATTGAAAGCTATCCATCTTGTCTGCCAGTCAAACATCTCCCTTTCTTTTTTAGCTCACAGCCTTACTTTTTGAGGAGGCTGTACAAGTCAAGCTCACTTCAACTCACTCCACTCAAAACTTTATATATATTTTTGACTGGACTCCTATCAAATTGAGAGTAGAAAAGAGAAAGGAGGAAATGAAGAGGCTGCTACGTGGCATTAGCAGCAGCAAATATTCCCTCTCATGAAACAACAGGAGTCCACTAGGGATTTCAAATAATAAACTTAAAGTGCAACTGCATTTATATCCTTCTTTCTCTATATTTCCTCCCATTTTGTTCTAGTTTATAACTTTAAGAAGTAAATTGAGAAATAAAGAAGAAACTTTGAGTAAACTGAGCTAAATTCTATTGAAAAAGTGATATAGCTGCAGAGCCTTTTATTTAAATGTATCTGGCATTTATAAGAAGAATAAATGGATACACTTGTTTTCAGATCAAGAGCGATTACTTTTCTATATTGATATTATATGAAATGTTTTAAGAAGAATTATATAGAGTGCTGCGCCACTTGAGCTCTCTTACTCAAGAGTCAATAACAAAATTTAGCAGACAAATTTTCTAATCGTAGTATAATACTAATGTGATATGGCAATAACATAATAGCAACATGACGTGAGCACAAAAAGGCTTCCTCTTTCTTGCTTTCGTCTTTATCCAAATGACTAATGCCATAATTCATTTCTACATCAACTTTGAAATGGGGGAAACAAACGAAACAGAAACATTGCACCAGATGTGAAGCAAAATGAAGAAATATTTCAAAATCTTGATAATTTTAAAATCTTCCGTCTTTCTTTATATTAACACATTTTCGATCCAAACTAGGGAAATGCATTATTCTTCAAAAGTTAGTGTTCCAGGCATTCAACAAAGTTTTTATTTGTTCTTTAGGTACGAATATATAACTGGATTATTTCAAACATTGGTTTAGAAAAGACAGGTTCTCTTTTCTTCTATCATTTCCCTCATCATACTGATTATTATTATTAGTGTTATTATCAAGAGCTTTCCGTTTCTCTCAACGCAACATTGCCGTTAAATAAAGCTAAGCCATTGCTACACACTTTTAGGATACTAACGATTATGATAGTAAAAGACTACTTGTTATAATTTCATTCTATCCGAAATCCATTCATCTATCCTCGTAAACGATGGCGATAAGTTTGAACTGAAATGAGAAAATTCCTGAGAAAGGAGATTGAGACTTTTAAGACGTTATTTCAACTAAAGACTATGAGTGCTCCTTCAAACCGCATCACTATCATAGCCATAATCATCATCCTCCCAATGAAGAGTAAGATGATGACGACAAGGAACAAGGCACATGCCACGTAGGGCTATTAACAACAAGGTAAGTGTGTTTCTTCTTTGTGATGTCTGTGTGCGTGTACTGAAATGATGATAGTTGATGGGATGCGATATTTCCCCTTTTTCGAGCTTTCCTCTTCTCTCTGACAAAATGGAGGTGAATATCTGTACTTAAGAAAGAAAGGAGATGGATGAATTTCTTTCCCTTTTTTCTCAAAAGATGTACTTTAAAAGTAAGACAGGTTTTTCTTTGGTGATGAAGCAGAAAAGTATACCGACTCCATTTCATGTCTTGTCTTTTTCTTCTTCTCTTCATCTGTCTTCCCACTTTCACTATCTTACCAGTCATAACTCTTAAGACGACGCCATATCTTTCCCTTCTCTTCATTTATGGTTATCCCTTTCGGCTTTTCTACACGCATAAAAGCACGTTTTACTCTTTATTCCCTTATCCTTAAGTTGAAAAGCTCACTTTTCACGAGAGTAAACTAATCTAAGGAAAAGTAACAATCTTTACCAGGCTGCATGTACAAAGGAAAAAATGTTTATATGAGTGGACGATTTGGTTGTGTGGATGGGTAAAAAACTTTTAGTGGGTAGTATGAAATGAGTTGTAATTGAACAAACAAAAAAAATAGAAAAAATACCTACTTCACAAAGATCTTGAACAAATCCTACATTTCAAGCTTTGCCTAGTTGCTTGTAAAGGCTGTTTATCTGCTTACTACCCTTCTTTCAGTATTTTTCTTTTTCCTTTCAAAGATTCCGTCATCATATCTCTTTTTTAAACCCTTTCGTCAGAAAAATTACAAACCAGCTCATTTTTGTGGAAAACGAATTCCGGCTTTTCCCCTTTCTTTTTGTCAGTCAAGCCGAATTTATGAATTCCTATTGCATAAGTAAATATATTTTTGTGGGGTGGTGATAGCAATGCAGTACTGTGGTGAATCTGTACCATTTTCTGTGGAAAAAGAATTCTGGCTTTTCCCCTTTCTTTTTGTCAGTCAAGCCGAATTTATGAATTCCTATTGCATAAGTAAATATATTTTTGTGGGGTGGTGATAGCAATGCAGTACTGTGGTGAATCTGAACCATTTTC
The DNA here is from genome assembly GCA_027744615.1 of Lepidocyrtus cf. nigrosetosus NNG-2020. Lineage (NCBI taxonomy): Eukaryota > Metazoa > Arthropoda > Collembola > Entomobryomorpha > Entomobryidae > Lepidocyrtus > Lepidocyrtus cf. nigrosetosus NNG-2020. Next base: position 9,638 of record JAHZNK010000345.1, on the reverse strand, counting down.
TTTACTCAAAATGCAGAAAAATTCTTTTTTCGATGCATCTTGTTGAAATGATGTTCCCCTTTCCTTTCAGTCACAAAAGGAAACCGTTTTGGTTTAGGATATTAGCTCTATTATGATTATTACTAGTTCTGAACAAATAAGAATAAAAAAATGAAATATTCAAGACGAAATAAAGGAAGTAAAAATCATCTTCATTTCATATTCCGTAAAAAATATAAAAAAGCGGTTCCTTCCTATTAAGTTAAAGAAGCCTATTAACCGTACTGTTTTGACAAGAAATAAGTGCATTAAACATTATAATGAGTTCTAAAGATGTACCAACATACATTTATTCCTTTTTTCTTTCACTTTCGGATAATAATCTTTCGCCTTTCTTTGCTGATGTTGAACTGCTTGAATGAATTCAGCATAATTCATACTGCTGCTGCAGAGTTTTCCAATTTTATATATTATTATGGGGCTCTGCACGTACATTAAACAGATTTCGGAGAAAAAGAAGAAAAAAAGGGAATAATATGTTGCAATAATACTAATAATAATGATACCATCATAAAAAAGGGAAAAGAAAACCCTCTCTACTTTTATCCTATTATAAATACCTCTAACAGCAGAGCTTTCTCCCTAGTTATGTATCATTGTCTTCTCCCGATTTTTTCATCACGCTGTGCTCTCATACACACATTACAAATATGATGAAAAAGCAAGGAGCAATAGCTTGATAAGAAAAAAAATTATATTGTACCTCTTTACGTACAGCTGCCACCAACTCGGCTATCAGAAAAGAAAGTCTTCCTTTTTCTTTCTACAATAAAAATGGAGAAAACAAGAAAGTCATTTTTCTGTTTCTTTCTTCATCTTGTTCCTGTTCTTCCGCCTGAGTTATTACAGCCATTGCACCGTGCTGCATGCACGTAAAATCTTCATCATGCTGTGCTCTCATACACACATTACAAATATGATGAAAAAGCAAGGAGCAATAGCTTGATAAGAAAAAAATTATATTGTACCTCTTTACGTACAGCTGCCACCAACTCGGCTATCAGAGAAGAAAGTCTTCCTTTTTCTTTCTACAATAAAAATGGAGAAAACAAGAAAGTTATTTTTCTGTTTCTTTCTTCATCTTGTTCCTGTTCTTCCGCCTGAGTTATTACAGCCATTGCACCGTGCTGCATGCACGTAAAATCTTTATATCAAATTGTGAGTTCTGAAGATGATTAGAATGAAGATGATGATCATATGACTCTGCTGCTGCCCATTTTTAAACGAAACAAGGACAACTTTTTCCCGTTTATTTTCAAAAAAATAATTCCCCTTTTACTTTACTTAAACTCGACTGTTCTGCCCTTGATGGTGATGTTATTACTTGCGTTATTATTACTACTGGTACTGCGGAAAACTAAAAAAGCGAAATGAAGTTAGCAAAAGAGTGGACTAGAGAAGGAAGCTTGTCAAGAAAACAGAAAACCGGCTCACATGTTTCCTTTTTTATTTCTAGCCCATATTATGTATCTACACAAATAAGTTTACATATGCATGTGAGAGTAATGATGATAAGTACGTGGGGGTTGGAAAAGGAGACAGAAAGGAGTGTTGGTGAAGAAAGTTATGTTATCTGTTGAAAAAGAAAGGCTCATCTCTTGTCTCATATTCGCTTTTCAAGAATAGACAATAACAAGAAAAAATAAGTAACTTTATATCAAATAATATAATTTTTTTATGTAAACCATCACTTTTATTTCTTTTAGAAGCAAGTTGATTCAGTTTGGGCAGAGAACTAGAAGAAAAAAGAATAAAAAAGTTCTTTATATTTCACCCTGACCGCTGTGCAGACACTCTTAGTACTCTGCTTGGTTTGACATAAAACGATAAGAAATCATAAGTGCGTTCATTTTGCCTTCATCTTCTCCTCCTTCCTACGTTTTATGGCGTGGTTTGCTTCTTATTTCTTCGAAGACGGAGAGAGGAAAGATGAACCTAAACCACATCGCATCACCCACTGCTCTTCATCATCAACATCCTCATCATCGTTAGTCGTACAAGCACTACTTTCTTCAAAAAAGAAAGCAGCTTTCATGCCGAGGAAGTGATGCGTATGAAAGAGGAACAAATTTCGTGAGCTTTCATATGTGCAGAAACAAGAGAAAGAAGAGGTTGATCACAAAGGTTGATATGTACTGATGATGCTGGAGAAATATACGCAATAAAATTCTTTTTCTTATTTTTCTCTGTTATTATCTTCATCATTATTATTGCGGCTTGTTGTGGTATTGCATGGAATGCTTGTTGTTGAGATTTGAGAAATAGAGAAAAGCTACTGTGTCATCCATCGCGTTGTTCCTGATGAGAGTGATGCACTCGACTGTTTTTCTTCCTTTTAAAAATAGATTGCTTCAAGATTACTATGCGGAGGAGACTCCTTAAAGTGATAACGTTCTTGTCTGACCTTTTCTTTCATCCTTTTTTGCAAAGAATACTTTTATATTTGCAGCTCCATAGAAAGTACAGAAATAGCGTGTATAAACCACACTACATTGTCACTGTTTATTATCGCCTTCCTGGAAGTGAAAAGAATTGTAGAAAGTGCGGATAGTAAGAATTTTCAGAATCGAGACCAAATGGTTTGAAAATGAAAGGCCCTTAGGCACTGATGATGATAAAATGTATTTCATGTGGCAAAGTGATAGCAGCAATAGAAAATATAAAAGGGGAAAGTATTTTGGGTAGATGATTTCAAAAAGAAGAAACAAGAATAGAAGCAAATTGACTTGCTGCGTGTGGCTCTATCGTTTCTGCTGCTGTGACAAGTTGAATTGGAAAAGATAAACTGAATGATTGGACTCTGTAGTGTCGTATAAAACTGTATCTCTTTCAGGGATCATACTCATCGTCATCTTCATATCCCGGCAATTTAAATACATACGCTTGGAAAAGAAGAAGCTGATGATGATATGATTCCAGTCAGCTTTTAGGATTGTCAGTATGGATAAGGATATCATTATTACATTGCGGGAGCGTACATAGTACATAGGCATAGCCACACACACGGTAAGAGATAGTCGTCGTAATAATAATAATTGCCAAGCATTATCATTCTCTTCTTGGCCTCCTCAACAAAAGTCTCAATATATTTCGGTTGGCTTCACTTTCCCTTTTCCTCCCTCTCTTGGAACATGAAATTATAACTAGAATATGTGAATGTAGAAATATTTATATGAACGGTTGTGTGGCTAAGGTGCTGTATATATTATTATTACAATGACAATCTGCAGCTTCGGCTGGGATACAGAAAGTCTCAAACCTTTTGTTAAAGGTTGGGTAACGGGGAATCGTCAGTCGTTATCAGGGCTCGTTTTCGTTTATTTCATGTCATTCTCCACACGATGGGGATGAGGAAGATGAGTTTCTGTTCAGAAGAAAGGAGAACATAACACATTTGAACAATGATAGATAAGACTACAAAAATATATTTTCTGTATGAATGGGTCATCCTCTCATCATCATCCTTACATAACCCATAAGGAAAGCCAATTTTATTTGTACTATGGGAAATAATATGTCTTCTCATTTTCTTCTTGTTCATGCTCCACAAGAGACTATAATCCAGATATTACTTGCTATTTTTACTTTTTACTAGCATAAGGAAGAAGCTATATCTACATTTTTAGTCACTCGGTCATTTTATAATCCTCCCTCTCACCTATTTATCCATTTTAAAATGTTTCTTCTTCTGCTACATTAGTGCTTTTACTTTTTTACAACCCCGTCTCAAATTACATACTTTTATCATACCATTTTATTACATAGAAATTCGTTTCCTATTTTCTCCTCTGTTATTCAAGCTGTAAAATAGCACCCAGGTAAGTACCAAGGTAGATAACTTGTAAAAGGTGTATAGGTTTACACAAACGTTGTTCATGTGTTTTCCATTGCATGGAAGGAGAATAGGGGAAAAAGTAATTAAAAGAGAAAGTGACTTTTTCAGTAGGGAAGCTGAGAGAGTGCTCCTTTTTACAAAATTAAATCTCATCTTTCCATTTTGCCTCTTCTCCCCGTTTACTGTTTTCCCCTGTTCTACACAACAGAGTTGTGTGCGCATACTGCCGAAATAAAGAAGAAGGGCAAAGCTAAAATGAACTTTTTACGGGTTTACGTGTCTCATGTGGAGGAACCTACATACACAAAAGGTGATAAAGGTGGAAGAACATAAAAGGTAAAGTAAAAGTTTGTGTAAATTTAGATAGGTTTTTCCGCTTGAATTTCGTCTTACACGTATGTGTTTGCTTGTAAGTGCACCATACACTCGTACAATAGTGTTCACATAAAGTAATTAGCACTTGAAAAATAAACAAGTCCCTCTTCCCCCATCTACAAGGAGGATACAGTATGCCCCAGAGATGAAAGAGTAAAAGAAGGGATGCCATGCCAGAACCAAAGTTTTTAACCTGTAAGAAAAAACAGATGAAAATGCTGTAGAATTAAAACTAAAGTTAAGAGCTACATGGGCTATTACCTCAGTAGCAAGATAGAAAAGCAGCTCTGCTTTCGTTATGAGTTTCTTTTACAGTATTTTGCAAGGCTCAAGTGGGAGTTGATAAGGGAAATTACTTTTTACGCTATAGTTTCATCATCATCAACATCCTCATGGTGGATGGGTTATCGTCTGGTGATAAGGGAAAGCAAGAGAAAAAACAGGACAATTAACGGAAATGCTTGCGTGTATGTCTCACTTTTAAAAATATAAATTTTATTTTCCCATTTCCAGATAATTTTACAATGATACAAGCAGCACAGCAGTAGTCGACAGGGAAGAAGAAATACTACAGCGGCAGCTGGGCGAATAGGTACGTTTAAGGAAGCAACGGGGACGGCATAACTTTCTCGAGTAATGAATGACCATAAAAATGTTTCATCTGCTCCTGCTCTTCCCTGTCCTGTTTCTCCTCTCGAACAGAAGAAGAAGTATATCTTGTTGAGATTTAACAGAACAGTGCAGTGGCTTTTCAAGCAGAAACGAAGTAAATTGAGTCTCCTCTCACGTGCTCGCTCCTTCCTTATAAATTTAGTCTCTGGCTCTGGCTTGTTTCTTCTTGTTTCAAGTGGATTATCTTTCCGCTTGCTCATGCTTCTTCTTGTGTTGTTGTTAAAAAAGCTCGACGCTTCTGCAAAAGCAAGCAAGCAGCAGCGAGGAAATAAATAGACTGTTAGTTTGAGCTATGAGAGGGAACGACAGACTTTAAAGACGGACGGGTACCAACTCAACTGAATGACTTGAAAAAAGGAAGATGAATGCCCTTTAGGAAAGTGAAAGGGGCAAACGGTGAGGATCTGCGAAAAAGATTCGAGAAACCGGCACGAAGGCTAACGCAAAATTGTATTTTAAAAATAGAATCAGGAACAAAATCTTTTTTTGTATGGCTCCTGCTCAAATTCACTTTTTCATCATCGTCATCAAATGGTAAAGGAGAAAGGAACCTAGTTCCGGTACCACTTTAGTGAATGACCCTGCTTTAATCCAAACTAGCACATAAGCATGGACGAGCACAATTTTTGTATTGAATTGAATATGGAGGAAAACGAAAGAAACTTGTAGTATTAGTTTTCTTTGTAAAAAGGAAGACACTATTCCACTTTCTCAACTCGCATCAGTCAGCATCTTTTTTTGTCATTTTCCCTGAAAGAAAAGTTGAGAAAGCAAGTTTTCTTCGAACTTTGAAAGCTTGAAAAAGAAAAAGTAGAGAAATAAAGCAAAACTAGGTCTGATTCATTCACCTTCTCTTGTACTCTCCTTCTCTGTTGTTACTTTCTATTCTATCTGTTCCCTTTCCCACTTAAGCAATTCTTCAAGTTGATTTTTTGTTTCCATTCGTCTTTCTGAAATGAGTCAAAATATAGTATCCATCCATAATAAACAACCTCTTTCCTTGTTACTTTAGCAGTGTATGTATAGCTCCATTTCTAGTTCCCCTTCTTTTCCAAATTTCTTTCACCAGTGGGAAAAAGTAAGACAGGAACAAAAGAAAAAGGAAAGAAACGAATGTTTGTCACTTTCTTTCCTTTTTCTCATTCGCATTAGAAGATTTTCTTTCATTCTCACAGCTCAGTTGTCGCTGTCCGCAGTACACACACGTACGTCCCATCTCTGTCTTCTATCTTAAAATCTCGCATCTGTTGAAGACACATATCGTCTTCGTACTTTTTGCTTTTTTTCTACTTCGTTTTACAAACTTTTCTGTATTCAAGGAGGAACACTCACTCTTTCTCTGTCACACTTTCCAATAGCAAACTATACTATTATTACGTAATCTGTTCTGTTTTCAAATCTAGCCCTCTACTTTTACTTTGTTCGAGTAAAACTCAACGTAAAGTTGGGAGTAAAAGGTAGAAAGCAACTGTCTGATGATGAAAGAAATCTATTCCGTATACTAGTAAAAGTTTGTTTGAAATATTGATGTTTATACAGAAATTGTACAGAATGAATATTTATACATATATTTAGTTTCTCTACGATATGTGTATTTCTATTTGCTTTTTTCTATTCTCACGGATTCCCCATAGACGGTTGGGGGCTTTGGGTGCCCCATACCTACGCTTTCTTTGTTTTGCGTTGTTCAATCAACGTGATCGGTACTCTTTTAAACTTTTTCCACCGCTACGATATTGTTCCAAAAACTGTATAAATTGGTATTGTATTTGTAACGTTGTTTTTCTGATGATGGTGATGGCTGTTGGCTGCCTGACATAGAATTACAAGTTAAATTGGGATTGATTTTGGTTCGTCGATTTTCCTTGTTTTTTGTCACTGCTGCTCCACATTTTGGAATTGGCTAGAAAAAAATAGATTTTTGCTTCGATTTGGGTAGATTTTTGGAGCAGATATCAAAGAAAAGTACGAGTTTCCTGGCGGTTGTCATTGTCATCATCATCGTTAAAATTGAACATGCAACGGGAAAAGGTGATCAATAAGTATAAGCTTAAACTCAGAGTTTGAGCACTTGAGGGATTCTTCATCGTTTATCCCTAGACTGAAAGTAAGGCTCCTTTCTTTCATGTTCTATTTTAGTACTTTAAGCCTTCAAAAGATAAACATTTCACTAAAAAAGTATAAGCTCTCTACATTGTTAAGTTTCTGGATAGGACAAATTAGAACCCAAATGAAGAAAATGCACATTTGTTGGCTTGTTTGTTATTGTTGCAGAGGTTTCGAGGCTCAAGTTTCATGAACGGGATTGAGTGAGGTAAATATAAATTCAAGTCTTTCAAAACATGTGTGAGTGAGTGTGTGGTTAGGTTAAGCTTTAGCATGAACCAGCTATTCCTAGATGCCATGGCGTACTACAAAGGAGAGCTACAAAACATGTGCATTCACTTCTTATTCTCACTCGGTAAAAAATAGGAAGGAAGAAGTTTGCTAAACGTAATAGTAGAAAGGGAAAAGAGGATGTTAAAAGGGAAAAGCATGGGGAGCGAGCGAGTAAAGTTAAGTTTTTGCTTTTGCCGTTACGATTCTTATACTAGCTCGTTGTACCCTGTTTCGAGAAAAGACTCTTCTGGTTTGAGTTGACTTGGGTTTTAGTAGTGAGCTGGAGTTGGTGTGGAGTAGGCAGTATCTTCCTCAGCTGAACAAGCCTAGATTTACTGACTTTGACAAAAAATTAAAGCAAAAAAGAAGAATTTTGGAATAAAGAAAGTAAAACAGAGTTGTTTTGTAACGTGATTACTCTGTCTTTTCTGCATACAGTGTTTGTAAAGTATGTGCCATGTTTTTTGTCAATGTACATAAAGTTGAATAACGTCTCTAAATATACGTTTTAAAACAGTTGTAATATAAATTTTGATATTAAAACAGCGCATTGTATTTTTCAATCTGTGCGTATTTACAAACTCATTAACCCAAAGTAATATACACGGGGTTTTGATTAACCATAAACAAAAAAGCATACTTTCTCCAATGAAGTTGTGAATGAAAATTTGAAATATAAACTTCTTAAATCTTTACAGTTTATACCTCAAGTTATTACCAGTGTCTAACCAACAAACCATATAGGACTAAAGTTAGTGTTTATGATGTTTGCACATGGCCACCTTTCTGTCGTAATATTGTGTAATAACAGTAAAAAAGCCAATTGCTTTCATTTACAATGAACTAACTGAAACTAAGGAACCAGGGATTCCAAATGGGCTTTTATTTGACAAACAAAAAAAGCTCATCTGCTCGATCTCTAACTGTGAAAGCCGGCGTGTGTGGAGCCAACATAGCGGAAAACAAAAAAGGAAAAGTAAGGCAAAATCTATGTGGTACACAAAACTGCACTTAAATTAAATGAAGATATGTTTTAAGCATTATTGGATTAGTTTCATTTTGTGTTGCTACTATAGTGTGCTTGCTTACGACTGCGGCAAGTAGAAAGTGAGTTGACTTAGGACAAGAGAAACAAAAACCACATTTTGAATGAGTAATAATCAAGTGAATGGTAAAATAAAAACAACAAGTTCTTTCTCTTTTTCTCTGGCAAAGAAACATTATCGTCTCATCGCATCGTAGTGTCGTGACATTTGTCCTCTCTTCTTCACATCTTTAGCATGGCATTAGTAACGCATTGCCCTACTGCTGCGGTTTAATGTGATTGTGATGAGGAGGAGGACTCTCTGTGTGTTTTGGTGTATTTCTGCAAAACATGACTTTTATGCTGTTGCTCTTTGCAAAAGTATAAAGAAAGTTCCACACACACAGCATGAGCTCATATCACATCATCAATATAATGAAGCTATGAAGAGAAGCAACAGACAGCTTTGGATTTGGAAGCAGAACTTGATCAAAAATCTGTTTTGTCTCATTGTCATTGTAAGAATCATCATTGGAATTGTAACGGCAATGGTAACGTATTTGACGGCAGATGAGACAACAACCAAGACATAAAAAAGACTCATCCATAACCAATTCAGAGAGAACTTGAACAGTGCCAAAGTCAAAGACATTTCAGATGATATGAACATCGTCAGCAGAATAATGGCGTTGTTTTGTTAACCGATAATAGCCGTAATAATAATAATAATAGCATTCAATGATTGCATATTCAGTGTAATTTGGTGTTGCTGTTATGCTGAAATAATCATAAAAATTTGAACGAGCAAGAATCATACATGCTGCTGTCACAAATACATACATACTACATTTATTCCCCTTTTGAATCTAAACAATCTAATAAAAAACAAAACAGATTTGCTTACTCCCTCAACGTCGTCCCTCCCATTCGATTCAACTTTGAGTTATTCATTAACCTCTTTGATTACGTTCTATTTTATCAAAAATAAAGTAAGAGAATCAAAAGGATTTACAATTTACTATTGAAGTAAAAACTTCAAAAAGTCTAAGCGTGAATTTAATGCTGTGGAAGAAGTGAGAGGAGGAAATGAATGAAAGTGAAGTGTGCTTACTTTATTGTGCGTAATATTTCTACGAAACTTTGCAAAACACGAGGGCGACTTATAATAGCAACCAAAGTAATAAATCCAAGTTGACTCTGAGGAATTTTTCCTCACATTCATTCAATTCCCTTCGTTTTATTTAACTGATGGTACTCGCAAGAAACCAGGGAAAACAGGAACTCTCCTCGGCGTGGTTTTGGTTTGAAGAACTT
>JAHZNK010000344.1:0-16736 GCA_027744615.1 Lepidocyrtus cf. nigrosetosus NNG-2020 | reverse complement strand
GTAAGTTGTTTGTGAGGAGCATGGGTTATACATGAAGTCATAACGATATACAAATCGTTTTAATTGCTTAAATATCTTGTCTGGAGACGAATAGGTCGAACTAAAGTTTTATCTTAATTACAAATTTTACTTACCACTTCCTTACAGTAACGTCACCGTAATGTCTTTTTTAATCGAGTCCTTCAAAAATACGATCCTTTAAAAACCTTGTCAATTGTCACCGGTTTTGAAATCACGTTTATGTTTCGTCTTCCTCCAGTGTCAAAACTGCTATTTGCAACAAAAGATAAAAGGTAGAAATTAAACATTACAAAAAGATTACAAATGAGAACAAGTCGAATACCTAATCAATTTACATAGGTATATATAGGTATGTAAAGTACAACGTTTTCAGGCTCTGATTAAATTTTAGCGCATTTACAGCAAACCCTTTGGAATATTTTTAAAAAGAAATACTATATTATTATGAATAAGCGTTTTACGTTCATTCCTACAAAGTGTACTGGCCAACCAATCCACAACTGAACTGTTGTTACTACTGTTAGGTCATATTCAATACTAAAGCTGTTCCTCCATGAGAGAACGACCAACTATACCTTACGGTTACTACACCGCATTGAAACGATTTTCTATTTCCTTTCCTATTTACTCATGAAGTCTCATTAAGGTTCATGAAACCATGCGCTGCGCTGCACCACACTGCAATAGAATAGTGCAGGCCAAAGTTTTTGTGCAAACAAGTTTGAGCAAGATCAAGATCTATTCGAGGCGCTCGAGTTTATCTCGAATAAATCGAAAGGATCGTCAGTTGTTTTTTTAATCGTAAAATGCGAACAAGTGTATTATAATGCTATTACAAAAATGTTCCCTGGTTCCCTAATTTTATGAATGTGCTATATATGCTATCGTAACACATACTATTTTAACTAGGAATTGAATGCCTGCAAGGATGATTAAAATGATAAACGTGAATTCAAACACAAAAAATATATGGAAAGTAAATGTAGAGCGAAAATAACTGACGACCACGTTGAAATAGAGAAGCACAAAATAATTAATGTTTTATGCATGCTTGTTGGGTGAATTGCTTTTCCAGCAGCGATTGATGATATTATTAAATGAATGATAGTCCTACTGACACTACTGCTTTGCGAAATATGCATGGATAAGACTATGATCAGCGGTATTCTCTTTTTTTAAACTCGTATCCTTGTTCAAATGATAAATACAAGTGAAGATAATAACAATTTGGGAATACAAAGAAGGGTGGGTAGATGGTGAATCTACTTTACACTTTGCAGCTCAACATCTTTAGAATAATCGTTATTCGAATAATTCGTTCAACACAATCCTTGCCTTGCAATTTTGTATTCCTAAATCGCATCATCACTTTAATCAACATCATCGGTTTTAAAAGAATCAATTGTTAAATGCAGTTTAGTTTTAAAAGTTCATAATCTTCAAGTTACGTATATTTGCACTTTTTTACTTTCAAACATTTTTTGGGTGCTAAACCGATTATATTAAATGAATAACTTACACTATTAATTTTTAAAGCCTTTTAAAGTCACAAAAGTAGAATCCTTAAAATTAATCACCCACAACCAGAATCACTAAATCTTGTCGTAATTGCACTTAAAACGCGTCTTTTAGCAGGCAGAAAATTTTCACCAGGTACACATTCCCTGTTTTTGTCAAATTCAATGGAACACAAAACAAATTGGAAAACAAAGACTTTGACGCTAGTTCTTTTAATGTTTATTCACAAATTATTATGATGTATGATATAATGAGTCACATACTGTTGTCAAACACCAACTTCACTCACTCTTGCTATTTTCAGTTTTATTAACTGTTGAGCAGTCAGATCGAGCACAATAAAAAACGCTTCACATTTAATGCTTTTTGTAACTTTGTCTTTGCTCTCTGAATCTTCTGGAATGATCTAAAACTACTACCTAAAACACCTAAACTGAGCTCACAAAAAATTAGCCCACTCATTTTTGTTTTAATTCATATCAGTTCTTTAATATTTGCAAGAGATTTATAAAGTTTTGATAAACATTCGTGTTAAAGGTTTATAAAATGATTTGAAATGATGTAACTTTTTTGTTGTTTAAAGGACGGCAGCATAAACTGAAATGACCGATTGACTTTGCCAGACACATGCTATAGGCACCTGCGGCACAGCTCTCTTCTTAAAATTCGACTACGAAAAGGCTGGAGACTCGAGCCATTGACAAGGTCTCTTTTGTTAGCTTAGGCAAGCAATCCTCAGGATTCAGAAGGGATTGCTCGAGCAAATTTCTTGCTATATAAAAAGCCTGTGTAAAAGAGAAGGGGACGCAACGTTTAGTTTTTATACTAGCAACAGCAACGTTTTGAACGAATATAGGAAAAGTAAGGGTATACATATATTGAATCTTAGGTGCTGATGCAATATATAAAATCAGGACACGCAACAGGATTGCCTTGCTATTGAACACGTAGAAAAGGGGGTTCCTATATAACTATGTGAGATAGTGTAGATATAAAAGACGTGTGTTTATCGTATCAAACTTGCATAGACCACAAGGCACGCAAAAGCTCGTACCAGAAGAAAATAAAAAAACAAGCTGATCTGTACAAGTAGATGCATTAGTTAAAGATTTGAGGTAGAGATCGTTTTGATTTTAAAAGCCCAATAATGTTGTTAGGAAGCCTACCAGGAGGATTGATTCTATATAGTTTGTGCACGAGTATTTTTCTTGTTTACACATATAACTGAAGAAATTATATAAACTTTATCAGTTAGGAAAGGTTTATATAATATCATCATCAAGCATCATCTAGGTAAATGTTGAAAAGTAACATTTCTACTGCATTGCAATGGGTGAATTGAATTCGAATGTTGGAATTCCAAATACCTAAATGAAAGGGATGGCAAGATTGGTGAAAACAACAAATGAAACTTGCATTTTAAAATATACATGCAATTCGGCTATATGCTCATGCTCACTCTTGCCCGCTATAAATAGCCTTAAAATTAGATAAGTTCGGGATGAATCTGATCAGCATATATGCTATTGAATGTGCACCATATAACTTTTCGCTGCATAAAATGAATGAGACCAGAAAAAGCATACATGAATTAAATTGAATAAGCTTTCTATTGCCACACTTTTAAGAACAAAGTAAAGTCATGCAATTACATGATGCCGTGCTATTTTATATTTGGAAAGGTATCAACCAAAGACAAGTTGCATTTCATTGCATTTATTGTTTTAAGTCCCTTTTTGTCTATCTGTTTTAGTATTGAGTTAATGTAAGGGTTTCATTCATTATTGAGTTCAACTATTGTAAAATAGATATTTTGCATCGAAGAAGGAAAAATAGCGTAGACACATTATGAGTCATTTAAACAATAGTTTCGGTCAACGTTCCAGGTATTTAATATTTGATTTATGATAATGTCACAAAGATAAAGTGTAATCATCATGTAAAATATAACATTTTAATAGTTCTTAAATTCTCAACGACCAACTTCTTTTCAGTCTAGTTTTTCATTTACATTTGTCTTCATTTTTATCTTTTATTATAAAAGATGGCAAACCACTACTACTAGGAATAACACGCGGAGTAAAAACAATTAAAGGAAATGACTGAATGAATTTTCAATACGTCTGGAATTTTATAATTTCTAGCATACATCAGTTTAATGTTTATATTTTACAAGAAAGCAAACAACTTACTTTTAGTCAAGAGGATTAAATGTGTTAATTATAGTATATGATTTTTATGATAATGTGGCGATTTAACGCGTTCGGGGAAAGAGTTGCAGCTGCTGCTTAAAATATCCAATAATGCTTTTTGAACTGTCAACTGTCTATTACCGCCGAACAGTATCATTTTCTTAGGTACTTTGGACCATAAATTTATGAGTCATGTAAGGACTAGGAATGGCTTAACTACCGTTTTGTCCAATTTTTGCTTACTTACACTAGCTTTTTTAAATTTTCAGGACAAGCAAGCCTAAACGGGTTATTCATTCGTGTTTGCTTTTGATTAATTGTGAATACTTTATCTATTGGTAAACTAAATACTTCTCTACTGCGTATAATTTTGTACAGGAAATAATTTAACCAACCTGAAGCCTACCGACAGAATATCTATGAATCATCAATCCGTCATTGTCATCTCTGCTTAAAACTTTTGGAGCTTATTCTCTACTATAGTTTAAAATTACATATCTTTCCTGGTACTTGCAGGCTACATTATTCAATTTTTCCATTTAAAGCTGTTAATTGTAACCACACGCTGTCTTTTGTCGTTAATATATATACACCGCGGTATAGTAGTGTGGTAGCTTAATATTATCCAAAGTCCAACATTTTTTTGTTTTTGAACAGCCCCGTAAAAATATATGATGTTCGGCCTTTATGCAAAAATTATAAAAGCTGATAAAGACTTTTTTAAACACATGCGCGTTTAATTGATGCTGATTAGAACCTTGAACTTATTCATTGTCAGTTGCTTAGTCGATATCATTTTAAAATCCCCGTCGTTGTAATTTTGGATAAATATTTGGGAGGATCAGTAAATTTTGAGTAAAATTGTAAGTAAAGCAAAGCAGCTGCACACACGGATTTCTATAGAATACAATAGAAACTCTCTCTAATAATATTAACGGATATAATTTAATTTCAAAGTGGGCAGATGAATAGCAATGAATGGTCGATATCATATAGGTTAATTCGTTACATAAATTAAATTTATTTATTGATTTTGTAAACCAGCCATAAATTATTTGCCTTCTTTTTTTCTTCCTTACATGCAACAAAAGATTATTGAATAATTGCTTCTCACATTAGGAAGATCTACCCTGCCTGGTCCTGACCGCCCACGAGATACTACATACAAACAAAAACTTGCAAAAATAGTTTTAATAATAGTTAAAACTAGGAAAATGTTTGCCTATAGTACCTACATACCTAGTTTATAATGAAAATTATGGTGCGGTTTAGGGTTATAACACAATTGTAGAATGATTATTTCTTGTTTCTATAAATAAATCATTTGCCAGATTATAGATTTTGCGGTTTAAATGAAATGATTCCACGGTTTTAAAAACACGGTATGATGACATAAGGACAGACTTTGTCGTCTCAGAAAAGGTCCTGGTTCGTAGTCGCATCAGTTAGAATGCCCATGATAATTATCGTTTATCACGAACCTTTTAACAACAGACTCACAACTCAACTGAACAAATATCTCATTATTATTCAATATTTATCATACATGTTTCAATCTTTACTTAATTCCAGTTTCAGATTGGTTTTCACGTTGAACCTGACATTGACTAAAAATCTTGAAGTCGTAGTGCCAATTTATTTACATTCTTGCTTGAGTTCCGTGTGACGCTTACAAAGAGAAAATCATGAGATATAAGCAAAATTGTGGAATCAGTTGCAGAAACTAGGTCTGGTGAGAGTATCAAATTAATTGAAGTAGGACTATTTAGGGACTATTTTTAGTTCACTTCAAAATCAAAACTTAAAATGCCAACCAAAACTTTCAAAACTGCTGCAATTGCAGTTCAGGCCCAATGTAGATTCAAAAAGAATAGGTTTGCAAATAAGATTGAAGATCCAAATAACCCCTATTCTAATCATTCCGAGTCCGAAAGTGACTCTGAGGATGAAGTGGAAATCAAGGAGATTTCGGTTAGGATGCCAGATGGCACAGTGAAAGAAGGAATAGAAGTTGAAGCTCGTGAAATTACTGCTGTGAAACCCGTTGAAAAGAAACGTTCAAAATTGAGACGTTATAAGGGGATGCTGCTGGCGCTTCTTTCCAGTTTAATATTTTCATTGACCGCGTTGCTGGTTAAAAAACTGGATGGCTACCACCCAATCAGTATAGCCCTTTGGCGGTTTCAAGGAGCCTTTTTACCAGCAATTCCAATCATAGTTCGTGTTCGATATTTTACCAGCGTCGGAGAAAAAGTTTGGGACAGAATATTGCCTTTGTCTAACATGAAAAATCTTGGAATGTTTGGACTTGTATTACTAAGAAGTATTCTCAGTTGCAATTCCTTGCTACTTCATTTCTACTCACTCAAATACTTGTCCATGGGAGATGCTTTGACAATTGCTTCAAGCACAGTAAATACAGATTTTATATACGTACTATTTTCTGAAATGAATCACCCATGCATAGGTAAAAAGTTTAAAATTTTCCATTTCTTCTCTGTGCCCATTTTAGCCAATTTTTGTCGCTCTTTTAGCCAAGGTATTTCTGAAAGAAAAGTGTGGCCTAATTACAATAATTGCTTCACTATTTACTCTGATCGGAGTTGCTGCTATAACCAGACCTCCCATGCTTACTGGAGCGAGCGGGTTTGATGCGAACACGCTTGTAAGATCAAATTGAATATTTTTACAGGCGGTAGATTTACATTTGTCTGCTATTCTACCTGTCTGAAAAAGGAAAGCGAAGTAAAATAATAATGAGACTGAAATGACTGAATTCATTTATATTTTAGATCGGTTCTGCACTTGCATTAGGATGTATGCTCCTCGCTTCAGTTTCTTTCACCGTGCTACGTTACATTAGGAAAGTTCATTATTCTATTACAACGCTTATGTTTGGCCTTTGGGGTTCCGTGGAAAACATTTGTTCTTGCAATTTCCTTTCAAGTTTTAAAAGTTCCCAGTGGATGGAAAGAATGGGCACTCATTATAACTTTGGCACTGTTGACTTTTCTTGGACAGGTAACACTATAGGTTTTTACAACACTTTTATTAGCAGCATTATTTATCTTGTTCATGGACTTGACATTCATTCATATTTTATTCATATCAAGTGTGCTATAATTCTTGCCATGAAAGCAGAACAAGCCGGTCCTGTGGCCTTGGTCCGAACCTGCGATGTAAGGAGTTTTCAAAACATTTTATGTATAAATATACCAAATGTATAAAAAGTGTGTAAGTATTTATTAAATACTTGTTTATGTGTAGGTAATATTTGCTTTCATGTGGCAAATCATTATTTTACATTCTCTGCCGGATAAGATTAGGTAAGGGTTAAATAACACAAATACTATTTCCTTGCTTGTTACAGTATTTTAATGATCTGTTTTACTTCCTTATGCAGTATCATTGGAGCAGTAATTGTTGTATTCGCAGGTAAGTTTATCCTTATGCATTTACTATAATTAGATTTGATTACGCATTTTTTTGGAAGGTTATATGTTATGACATTTATAAATTGTAGTGGGTGTTTGTGGTTTCCGTAAATGGTTGAGGGGTCTCCCAGTCGGTCATCCTACTAGAAGCCGCTTCCGTTATATGATGATGTAATGTTTAATTTAGATTTTAAAAAATGAACCCGTGTATATATACTCATGTTATTTTTAATCAATTAAAGTTCAAATGATTTNATATACTCATGTTATTTTTAATCAATTAAAGTTCAAATGATTTAAAAAAATTATTCTTTATTATTAAATTGTCCTTCAACGGCGCCATACATAAAAAGGAACAGTCAGACATCTATTTGACGAAGAAATTGTAGACTTTCTTTTAAACCCTTCAAACCCCGAATTTCTAATTTTTTACTAGCCATCATACAAGCACACTTAACGCTTTTATCAACATCCATTCCTTTTTTCAAGCAGTAAATTACAATAGCGTTGAATGTATCACCCGCTCCTGAAAAGAGAAAGTAAATTTCATTTGCATCTTTTCATAAGTGCACTTGTTCTTTCAAAAACTCATTCAATGCTGTAAGTGTTGCGCTTTACCTAAAGAATCCAAAATTTCTTCTGGAACAAAGGCATTCTGTTTATTGATCTCTAATCCTCCGAAATTCTCCACAGTTGTGACGAATGAAGCTCCATCTTCTCCCCACGGGCAAATGATTACTGTCCCTTTTTCAACCATTTTTGCAACTAATTTTGCTGCATCTATGCTATTCTTTGCTCCTTGCTGACGTGCAAAATCCTTTCCAACGAGAACGACGTCAGCAAGTGGAAGCATTACGTCCAGGTTGTCAATTTGTAATTCGATCTTTATTTTTTAAACAATAGTACTGGGTTTTCCATTTTTTTATGTTACTATGCATAGTGCTACCAGTTGTGATGTAATTTGATAGATTTGTTTACTTGCTCATGAGAAAGTCTTTTGCATTAGATATCTTACCTCTAGACTGACAGGAAGCTTTGATCTTTTATATTTCAGTGGTGAATTACTATTTGTCGGATGAGATTCGTTGTAGGTTTTCACTAACTGAAGCATATGCGGGAGTGTGTATTCATTTCTCCCCTAAAACAATAGCATTGTAATTAATAAGTATGTATGCAAGTTACTTTGTCTATTTATTAACATAATATTTTGTTTACCTCAAAATGCATCCAGGAATAGTCATTCATGTTTAGCTGTTTAAAATCCTTTAACGTAAGTTCAGGAAGGTCGCCTTTTGCATGTGTAATTGTTCGGGATCGTGTTTTCTTTGAGCATAATACCAGAGACACTGGTCCACTCTCGCATTTTATAATTGGACAATTATCATGTTTTATTCCTATACTGTCCATGTCATCTTTCAGAAATCTGTTGGAATAAAATACAATAAGTATTTCATGAATCAACTTGTTTAATAGTATTAATTAAATTAACTATTTCCAGCAAACTTTAATAATTTATCATCTGCTAATGTTCCAAGAAATTCCACTTTTTCTCCCAAAAGTGCCAAAATTGTTGCCGAATTCGTAGCGTTCCCTCCACGTTCCCATTTTTGTTCTGCACATCTAAAAACGCTCATAAAACTTAATTAGTAAAGATAACTACATTTATAGTAATGCTTAATCTGAAAGAACTTGATACCTTTGGTCTGAATCTTCCGGAGGATATTCGGACATAAAATTTACTATGTCTACGCAAACTAATCCAACAGAACAAATCATGACGAAAGGTTGAAACAGAAAGTTTTAAGTCTATTTTTAACAATTTTTCTAATTTGAGTAAAAAATCTAAATATGGAGCCAGCTAGTAATAGTACAAAGTATTTTGTTTGCAAAAGAGATTCAAAATGATTATTGAAGATGATGGGGAAAGTAAGCTGTAGCTATACGGTTCTAGTTTAACTTCTCACATCAGTGTAAACAACTATACACGCTTTTAAGCCTTGTCTAAAGTATTACGCAAACAGCAGATTGTGTACTTTATGGTGTAGTTATTCACTCAGAAAAGGTCAAAGTTTATCAAAATCTACATTGCGTAACCATCATGAACACTGAAATAAAAACTTTTATGGAGCCTGGCTAATGCATTGCCGATTTGATTTTAATAGTAGAATTTTTTAAAAATTAATCATTAAGAATTTTTAAGCAGTTTCATTTTAAGCTAATTACTTGGCTTATTAGTAAAAGTGAAAGTTGATTGCGCTTTTTCTTACAAAAAACGAATTTATAAAAGTACATTTTTATTTATATATACATACTCGATTGTAAATTTTATGCAACGAGTATGAGTAATCAAATTATGTTTAGCCTTATTTTTCTGTCAAAGTTTTGACAGCAATTATACCAATAGGTGCCAACTTAAAAGATCACTACATTTTTACATCATATACATAGGCGTATTTTTATATGCTTAGGACGATTGTAGTAGTAAAGTGACAAAATGTTTTATTTCGTGTCATTCTCACTCGTCATAGTCCAATCGTAAATTTCCATTCTCTTATTCCCCTGGTAAATTTCATTATTACAAAAAAACTAAGCAATGCATTAGATCTGAAGAATACTTCCGGGACACTTGTATGACATTGCTAATCAATAATATCTGAATAGGCAGTCAATTTTGCTAACTTTGCCCATTTCCAAATTATGCATAATTTATTTTCTAAGCCTAGTTTTTGCTAAACGAATGGTTATATCTTATGCTATGCTGCTTGGTAAGACTGATAGCGATAACGACTGATGTTTTGCTACTAAAATATTTGTGTTGCGGTTACAGCAGAAGAAGCTTGTCTATTTTAGAATCGGACATTATTTTGATGTTTTAAATCTATTATTAACGCTTTAAATATGACGCAGTTGTTAAAATGATGACAAAACAACATTTGATTTGCTGGCAATTACAGCTTTCCTTCAAAATATACCTTTCTCTTTATTTTTATTGAAATGTATAGCTGTTTTCCTTTGCTATTCTAAACATCTTCTACGTGCATATTTTCTGTTCAAATTATGCTTCAGTCAAATTAAATTGAAAGCAAATGTGATGCAAACTCCCTGAAGCAACCTGTGGGTGGAAACACTAATTTTGCTATTGTTTTTACAAACGTAGATGTCTGCATAGCTTGTAGTTTTCGAGTGACACTTGAGAATGAATAAACGAAGAGAAAGTTGCATTAAAGGATATTTTTATTTATTTATGAAAAGTGCAAAAACTCAAATTCTTTAGTGTCTTACGTATCTAGTGAAAGAATTAAATTGCTTAAGTTGACAAAGATAAATATTGCGCGCTTGTTTCGTATGCATGGAAGAATGTATTCATGACGAGGAAAGAGAAAGTTTAATCCTCAATATTCTAGAAGCAGTCTTGGCACAGGCTTTATTGACGCTGAAATTTTGCAATAGCTTCTAATTATTAGACTGCTTTCCTAGGGGTTTTCACTTTTTCAGTTTGTTAAAACAGAAGTGTGGAGAAAGCTGCCTTCTCAGTTCCTTTTCAGGATTTGTCGGAAACACGCAAATTCAGATTTGTGTTGCTCTGAAAAGTCATGTTTGCACAATACTTAGTGCAGTTATAAAGTTAAATTTTAAATGTTAAAGTTAGAAGTTAGTTTAAAATCTTTAAAAATAATAAATTAGTTAAGATTCGGTTTTTCTATATTCTGGCAATAAACATAGCTGAGAACTAAGCGAGTAAATGAATGAGAAGCATATTGTTAAAAAGAGACTTCCAATTACGTCCACGCAGGTAAAATATCAATTCCACAGGTATTTTTAATAGCTGCAAAAAACTATACGTTATTTTTATTTCATGATCTAATATATTTAAAAAGCTTTAAACTCGTAGTTACTTTAATAGTATTTAATGCTACAATGATCTCTTCCGCACTCTGAGTTCAATAAATTTTTCTGGTTATACATAATTAATAATTTATAACGTTTAGTAATGTATCAGACATTTTTAGTTTTGCAAGTTTCTCTAGTAAAGTCTAAAATTTGTTATTATTTTAAAATATACTTCTTCTACAATCATTTGTCTATCATTTTATTACTTCTGCTTTAAAATACATTATTGGTTTCCATCCAATCCTTACCAATTGTAACACGAGTTTATGTCGTCAACCAAATAATTATCATCAATTACGGTGTTTGGCTAAGCAAAACTTTCTGCTTTTGTACTTTATCACCTTTACCTAAATAAAAATATCTTTGATATTGTGCATTTTATGCCTTTTATATAATTCATTCATTCACCTTTTGTCAGATATTTAGCGCTTTTGCTAACGACGTTATCCACATACTATTTTGAGTTTGGCAAGTAGACATTGTAGGAATTTTTACGTTCATGGAAATAGTCCATTCCTGTTTTGCTGCATTTCCAAATATGAATAAAATAATTCATTTCTATCGTTCCATTTTATTTTTTGCTTCATCCGACAAAAGTAGAAAGTTCAATTGTATGTGTCTGGCTAAATACAAATATCTTTAATAAAATAATTACATAAAGAAAACAGCTAAAATTCCAGAGTCTAAAATAGGCATTAGTATACAGTTTTGTATTGTCTAGGTATATAAGCTGATGTTTAGCTATCCTAAACTGATGTGCTCGCATCACCGTTTACATAAGCACACACTGTATTTTCCTTACAAGTAACATCACCATGAAAATCTACTGTACAGCGGCAAATATTTTCTATATCTTCTTTTTAAAATACTTGTGAGGAAAATGTGAGAAGCAACATGCTTGAATATCAAATAATAAAAACGTGCGTATTTTGTGCCAAAATATTCGGACAATTTAAGCAAATTATTGTTTAAAATGGAACTCAATTTTGCTAACAAGAAAAGGTTGATTTGAATTTTGAACTGATTAGTTTTAAATTAGGAAATCTTGTCTCCAAATAGTGCTCTCTTGAGTAAAATCAACATATGCAGACTAACTTTAAATTGCCAAAAAAATAAAGTTTAACGTACATTTTGGAAACTACAAAGTTGTGATATGAATTAATTCCATAAGCGAAAATAAATAAATACCGAGATACCTAAATTAGTTGATTTAATGAACCAATTATAAACAAAACGCTCCGTTATGGTATATGCCTGAATTTTCTAGACATTAAAACACTATTAAATTTTGCCAAAAGTACTTTCACGCTTGGTGTTAGTTGTTTGTGCAAAATATTTGCCTAATTGTATATGTAAAAATACGTATGGTTTGATTCATGGAATAAAAGTGGATCCTGAGTATATACCTGTTAATGGTAAGTATTTAATGTAAATCAAAGTCAAAGTATATATGCTGAAAGCTTGGCTCTGTAGTCTTGTACATTTTAGTTGTTATTGCTGTGTATTTGATTTAGTAAATTAACATATAATAAAAGTTTGTAATATAAATAATTAGACCAAATAAACCTTTTATTTAAAAACGCTTACAATTAGTAATATCTTTCACTTTTTTAATTCTGGATATTTTTCATCAATTATAGTTTTAATTCCTGCAAGTCCCTTTATTTGTAATTTTTCACTTGCAATTCGGCATCCATAATCCACGCTTTTGCTTACATGCATACCTTTATTTAGGCAATGAATAACCGTAGCAATAAAAGTATCGCCAGCCCCTGTAGAACAATTTGCAAATAAGGTAAACAACAAGTATTTCGCACAACTCTTGTTCGGAACAGTCTAATCACTTTATACTGATTGTTTTCCAATGAATTTACATATTAATTAATTCACATACCTAAAGAATCAGCAATTTTCTCAGGAATGTAAGCTTTCTGTGATATAATGTCAACATCTTTCATGTCGGGCTTGGTAATACAAAACGAAGCTCCTTGGTCACCCCACGGACAAATTATTAAAGTTCCAAAATTAAATACCTTCTTAGAAATGATCATAACTGCTTCCTTTGAATTGCTGGCTCCTTGAAGCTTTGCAAAATCTTTTCCAACAAAAATTACATGAGCATACCCTAATAATATTTCTAGACTGGCCTTGTGCTTTTCAATCTAAAGCAAATAATACACATCTAAAATTGCACATAATTTTCTTTAGTGTACACATTTTATTAGTAAACTGCAAAGACTCTTAAGTCTGCTTATTTCAAATTAAAATTTGAGTCACCCTTTGCTTACCTCAATGCTAATAGGTATGGCTGCTTCTTTATACTTTGGATAGCCAATCTGTGAATTTTCTAAGAATTTTTTATTTTGCTGGTTAAATTGCTGAATAGAGGTTAACACGCTAGGCAAAATATCCTCATTTCGGCCCTAAAAGAAAATTATTACGAATTTTATTATCTTAAGTGACTAGAATTTACGATACATAAACATGGTTATAAAAATTCACCTCAAAATGTATCCAAGAATATTGGCTGAAATCAATTTTTGCTTGGAAATCTTCCAAACGTAACTCACGAAGATTACTCCTCGAGTGTATTATTGTTCGAGATCCTGTTTCCTCCGAACACACGACAACGGAAATTGGTCCATTTCCCTCACAGTCAANCTCACGAAGGTTACCCCTCGAGTGTATTATTGTTCGAGATCCTGTTTCCTCCGAACACACGACAACGGAAATTGGTCCATTTCCCTCACAGTCAACTATGGGGCAATTGTCATGCTTTATCTTTAGCTTGTCAAAATCATTTTTCAAAAATCTGCAATGAATATATAAATTTTTGTGTTTTATGAGATTAGGACATTTTTTAAACAAATTAAATCTAACTATAAATTTTTCTACTCGTGTAGGGGTTATAACGTAATTAAGCCATAAAACTTACTGAAGGAGATTGTCGTTAGCCAAAGTTCCAAAATATTCCACTTGAGCTCCCAAACATGCCAACACAGTGGAATTATTAGAAGCATTTCCTCCCCTCTCCCAAGTTTGTTTGGTGCACCTACATTATATTTTTAAAATTATTTTAAGTAATGCTTGCATACATGTTAACCGTGCATGTAGATATGTAATAGAACCTTTGATCGGAATCTTCTACCGGAAAATTTGGCAAAAAACTCACAATGTCAACGCAAGTTAATCCCACCGAGCATATCATGTTAAATCAATAAAATAAAAACTGGAAAATATATAAAATTCAATTAAACACCTGTTGTGCTCTGTTCTGCTGCCAACTGTTGAATCCTCCGTTGGGTACTTTTGTACAAAATAGACATCATCTGGACAACAGTGCCCCACTATTAGCAACATCGTAATGACTTTGATGTATGACACTAGTAACAGATAGATGCAGCAATCATTTGCAATTACATGTACGCTTTGTCTGGTCTATATCATGAATATTACGTATTACATAATTTATTTTGCTAATTTGCTTGTCATTGCTTTTACCTGGTGATATTTGGCAGAAGTGCTAACAATCTTTGTATTTTCTGTCATTAGATTTTACTCTATTGAAGATGTATTCCTTCAATCTCAAGAAATAAAATCCCACAAGAGTAGTGAAGATGAGATCATTATTTACGTATTTTCGCATAAATTATCTCAATTCCTTCAACTCCCACCTCCCCTCCTCACCACCAGGCCTTTCCCCAGCCTCCTCCGGGGGGTTGTTGACCTCCTTCAAGGTCGGCGCTTGTGGTTTGAGGCTGTGTTGTTGGTGTAGGGAGATGATTTTGCTGCTGCAGTTTTCGCTGTTGTTGTTGTTGTTTTAAAGGATGGATACGCTTGCTTCGTTATTGAACTTGATCGATGCGACAGAGATGTTATCAGCGTTTTATTGAATGCGAGATGAGCTTGCAGCGTCATTCGCAGATTCTTGGTATTGCATCGCTTATGCTCTCTCTCTCTCTTTTTTATACGTGTTTTTATTAAAGTGACAGGCGAGTACATTTGAATTTATGAATTTGAAAGTTTTTTAATTTCTCAATGTAAATGTATAAAATATTATAAACATTTTCTTCCTTAAATATCTATTGCTGTTAATTAATACTTAATGATCATTACATACGTTAATTAATGAGAACTGATAGCTGAATTAATCAGCAATTTAGCAAATATTACAGTGTATTCTGGTAAAATAGATAAAGAATACGCACTGCGTTCCAAATTCTTCTTCGTGAGAGCTTTTCTATTCGCTAGTCAAGCACGTTGCCTCGTTCCTTGCGTTATATTTTTGAGTATAAATTCGTTTAAAAAATCGAATTACTTAAGCTATTTTTTCTTCCATCGTTTCTTCTTTGTAGAAACGGTGCAAGTCACATGCATCTGAAAAGGTGATTGACAGGTTGAATAAAAGATGAAGATTCTGCCAGTTTTGCTAATTGGATCATGGAGGCGGCATGCAATGTAAATAAAAGATTGCAATCCTCATCATCATTGTCACCATTACTGTAAACAAATCATTATTTACGTGTAAAGTTCAACTGAACGGATTTAAAATGTTATTAAATATGTCATTTAAGCTTCGTTATGAAGAGATTACTTTGGGAATGATGATGATGATGGCGGCAGTGACGGAGTGGTGGTGGTGTTGTTGCTGCTGTCACTGTTTTTTTGGCTGAAGGGGATGGTGCTGGAGTACGAATCATTATGAAAATCAATTAGATTACTTTGGTAATTAACAAATACGAATTCTCAATAGGTAAATCATTGTCAACTTTAATATATTTCATTACATGGAGAAGTTGAGGATGACAAGGATGGTGCTGTGGTGGTGGGAATGCAGACCGTGATGATTTTTGGAATTGATATGGTTTTGACAAGTGACGTTTCAATAAATTTTAATTGTAAATAACTTTACACAGTATAATTTTACCATAAATATTTTAAAATATACACAATATTTTTTCCAATTTTTTTGCATTTTGCATTGAAAGTTGCTGATTGCATAAACATGTGCTTACACAATCTCTTCTTCAAATATAAAATCTTTCCAGATTCTTCCAATTAAATAACTGGAACTATTTAAAACTTTTTTTGACGTACATATCACAGGACGTGTGATAATAACAGGAACTGTCAAGGGTGACTAGCGTGAAATCTAGTGACACAATAAATATGAATTTCGACATTTGGCAAAAATTTGCAAAGATGAAACGATAAGATTGACAGAGAGTGACCAAACGGATGTTTGAGGAAGCAAATTAAGTCTAATTTGCAAATCCTCATTCTCTCATCCTCACTTCCATTAAAATCCATTTGTGTATATAAAGCAATATTTTTAGGTACGTTTCGTTCCAGTCTTTTCTTGACCGCCTTACATTTACGTGGTTACTTTGAACACTAGCAGTAAAGTCAAGGTGATAGTGAATCGTTCCTTCATACTTCTGGATAAATGTGAATCACAGCAGTAATAATAATACCTGGACTACATCATACATAGAAGGTGAGCAAAGCAATTAAGATACAACTTTTTTATTTAAAAATTGAACCTACTCAGTAACAATGATTATCAGTTAGTGACTGTTAAAGTTTAAAATCTTAAAACTGTGAAATGACTGTTGATTGGTGCCCAATTAAAATTATAATCGTATTTTTTCATTTTTTTCAGGATTAAAGTGAAAGCGAT
>JAHZNK010000343.1:0-12921 GCA_027744615.1 Lepidocyrtus cf. nigrosetosus NNG-2020 | reverse complement strand
ACCGCAGTGCAAAGAATGATATAGCGATTAGCTAAATATTGTCATCAAAAGGGATCTTCTTTCGACAGAAATTGTATGTAAATTGTAAAATGTGGAGGTCGTAGTCCAAATATGGTCGAGAAAAACTCTTATCATCTGAATCCTACATGCTGATAGCAAGAATATCAATTACCTTTTAAAAATTAATAATCTATTTGTAATTCCATTTTACATCCGGCATGAATGAATTTAGTTCAATTTAAACTGACAATAGGTAACCGCAGTTAATCCATATGTTTAATGTTTGTTATTAGGTATTAATAATGTTTAAAAAATGATGCAATCGGTCATGTACATTAAATGTTATGTAAATAAAGGAAACATCATGGTAAGAATAACTTAATAATTAGAATAAATTCCTTATTTAGGCAGTTTAACAAGGATGAAAAAAGTTCATTGGTATAATCTTTCCCGTAATTATCTCATAATACATTGCAAATTTAATCTAATTATAATATCTAGTTAAAGATTAAAGTACAAAATTGGCACGTGAATCACACACATCTTCATCCATTCCGCTCAAAAGGATACACAATCTTTCCATTCATCAAACCAAACCAACATCATTATAGTCAATTCATCTTCATTTTCCTTTTGACCTTTAACATTTTTTGCTATACTTCTTCTTAGTCAACAAATCAACGGAATTATAATGATTATGATTAAGATGAAGAAGAGGGAAAGTCCAGCGTGAATTCTGAATCAGTCATAAGACCTTTCATTAAGCATGATGTAAATTATTTATATAAATAAACTTGATAATGGACTAAATAGGATGTTGGTTGGCTGAATAAATAAGTTGTTGAAAGTGATTTTTATACATTCTTGGCAATGCTTTTTACTTTCAAATACTTATGCAGTTTAACCAAACTGATCTGTTTGATTGGGATATGAACTCGATTAAACCACTTTCATCGATGAAAGATCAAATCATTTTAGTAAAGGAAAAAAGAACATTTACATAATGACGGAATTCTCACTTTCATTTGGCAATGCTTCGCACATGCCAGGATTTTTTTACATTTTCTCCAAGAAAATTCATTTATTGTTTTGTGTATCAGTTTTGACTAATACTAATTCGTATTTGCTTATTTTTGTGATGACAATAATTTTGCAATAATAAATAAAATAAGTTACTGAGTGATTTAGTGATTGATTTGTTTGAAATTAATCATTCTAAAGAGAGTGAAATGTGTACGAAAAGTGTTCAAATGTTATCCAGAAGAAGGAATAATTGTGAAAGATTTGGAGTTTCGACTGGTAAGGATATTTTTATTTTTAAATATACATTCTTGCATGAAATTAGGACAAGAACAAGAACCATTCGCTAAAATCTTGGAGAACAATTGCTGCGATAACGAAACTAAAGCAGCGCATTTCAAACCAATAGATAAAGATGAAAATTGAGTATGCAATATCGTCAAGAAGGATAATAAAATAGTTTGCAAAATAAAAGCTAAGCAGCAAACAAAAGTTGAACTTTAAAACTAAAGAGTATTTCTTTTTGCAGAAATAGTTCTATACTCAGATTTCAATTATGTAAGTGAGACACCTTTACCTTTTATAGTGTTTAAACTTATTAGAAGAGAAGCATAACTATAATATTGACAATGCATGGTTTGCTGATTCGATTATCATTTTATTCGTCAAATGTACATATTCGTCAGTATTCAATTCTAGCATTCATTTCTCTTTCTTACACTCTTGTACTTTACTGATTTTGAGTCATTGTATCGTGCTTATTTTATCATTTTTATCAATCCTTCTTGTTGGCTTGAGTTTGAAATGAAATCGTCATGAAGTGACATGATTTTCTTGTGGTCATCCTCATTCTTTTGCAAACTCGTCCCTGTCTATTTTCAAATTCACTTGAACACAAATCAATTCTTGAACATTAAATGTTTCACATTACCATTCAATTCACTTGCTTTTGTTTGGCATGTGTTCAACTTCCAATTTTATTTACGGGACATTTGCAATGATTACGATGAAAAAGGTGGTGGTGGTNGTGGTGATGGTATGGCCTTTTTGTCGGCGAAAATTAGCCAGTTAACTTTTTCCACTTAAAATAAGCAGTAAATAGGACCGAAGAAACCACACACATTCAACGCATCATATTTTTAGAGAAATGTATATTTCAATATCGGCCATTGCTCAGAGGGAAACAGGATAGTACCTAATTCCATTTCATAAAAAAATCGTTACTTTGGATCGTGAGGAGTGATAAGGAAAGATAAAATGTTTTTAAAGATAAAATGAGTACAGAGTACACACATAGAAACTTACGTTTAACTATAGGCATATATTTGCTTTAAAAGTATTTTATAAATAATTGACAAACCAATATTGCTCCTTTTCTATTACTTCTGATGATGAGCTGCTTATCTCCCTATCTATTTATCTCTACTTTGCTATTACGTGGAAGGGAAGTATATAGCAAAATGGCACGGTACAAATTTATTACAGATTATTACGTTTGCTAGTGATGTACCTAAAATGTAAGTAAATATAATGTTATGACTAAGAATATGTGATGTGAGACGATGACCTTTGGAGGGCATGAACCTCTTTAAATCTTTTTTGTTGTTGTGTCAAGTCAATGACTATTCAGTGGAGTTGTATTCGTTACATTTGAATTTGAAGTGTAAAATGCATACAGACTTTTTAAATGAATTTTGTGGAGAAGCACATGTTATGCATGTGGTCTAACAAAGTATGGTCATTTTATTATGTGATTGCAACTTTGATAAATTAATTGATTGTTTGACATGTAACATTTTAATTCTGCTTTAACTTCTTAATTAAACAAAAGGAAAGAATTCGTCGATTGCTTAGAATTTCTCCATATTTCATTTTACTGTTTATTTAAAGAATTGGATTCTCGTTTCTTCAAAAGGAAAGAATTCGTCGATTGCTTAGAATTTCTCCATATTTCATTTTACTGTTTATTTAAAGAATTGGATTCTCGTTGCTTTCCTTTTTTCTATTTTGACAAGAAATATGCTCAACGTAGATCAATAGCTGCCGTCTTTACATTGATTTCCGTACGTTTTATCTCTCCCTCCTCCTTTTCCTATTAAATATTATCATTCCATATTCTCCTGATGCTATTTTGGATCATAACTGGGATAATGTAAAAAGATGATGATGACGATAATCCCGTCCATATCCATAACTATATCGCATATTGGTGGTAGTGGTAGCGGGTTTTATGTCTTTACATTTCTTTTTAATATCTAGAAAATGCTATCTCCTTCCCCTTTTCCTTTGTCATTTCCTTCTTCTTCAGTTTTTGCTTAAATATAGTTCGTTCTAAAGATATATTTCCGTGATAAACGATAACGATAAAAAGAGAACGACAAAAAACAGAAGACAGTGAGGCAGTATAGGCTTTCTTTCTTACATACACATGTACCAAAAAGACGAAGAAAGATGAGCGAGGAAGAGCAACCAAACTCAGAGATTCACTCACAGTCGTTATCAGATATGATCCAGCCATTTCATATCATATCGTCTCCATTTTATCAACAAAGCATATCTCATATCGCTTGCATAACTTCCTCCACTCTTTCTCATTTTCCTTTAGTTTTTTAAGTAAAACGCAAAGTCTGCTGCTGCTCCTGATGCTAATAAGTAAAATGGTGACATGACATCATGCAAGCAAGTAAAAGCTACTCCTATATTATATGTTGTTACTGCTCCTGGTCTTCTTCTTCCTTCCGTCCGTTTGTTCTATTTTCCAATATAAAACGATTGCGGCTGCCGCTGAATTACTTTTTGGCTGCGGCTTCCACCTCTTTTATTCTGCTGATGTTGTTGTCTTTTCTTTTCTTCATACCAAGTTTCTCTCTGGAGAAGGACATTATTCCTGGTCTTCTTCTTCCTTCCGTCCGTTTGTTCTATTTTCCAATATAAAACGATTGCGGCTGCCGCTGAATTACTTTTTGGCTGTGGCTTCCACCTCCTTTATTCTGCTGATGTTGTTGTATTTTCTTTCCTTCATACCGAGTTTCTCTCTGGAGAAGGACATTAATTTTGCATATGAGGAGAACAAGCGTTTTTATTATTTTACTTCTTTTTCCTTAAAATATTTTCAAGAAGTGAAAGGAAAGATAAGCAAGTAATGTGGCCCTGCTACTTTTCTTCCTTCTTTCCTCTCTGACTGTCTGTTTTATGCACATATTATGCATGACGAATGATATGATATAATTTATATTCCTTTCATTCTTCTTTCCCGATATTAATAATAATTTGGGTTGTGTGTAGAGTTCAATGTGGACGTTGTTCATGCTAGGTTAGTAAATAGGAAGAATGCGGCGGAATTTTATCTATTTTAGCAAAACTGCTTCTCCTACTATGTTCCTTGTGCTTATCCTGATGACTGCTGATATTGTCAAGAAGACAAGAAAGAAGTGGTGAGCAAACAAAGAGAGAAGGAGAGATAACACTTCTACACTGCACTGTTATGCTGCAGTCTTGTAGTTATTCAGGGCTGTGCAAGCAAAAAGTGAAAGAGGAAGGAATCTTTCTAGTTAGATTTTGAGATAAAGGACAAGACAGGCGAGGCGAGGTACACTTCTTGGACATATGTGGGCACATATATAGAAATTCTTTGGCAAAAATGTATATATTTTAGATTTTAAAATATTTTTGATATTATTGAAAGAAAAATGACAAATATCATTTCATGGAATTGCTAATATATTTCAAATTTTACACCGAAAGAAATAAACTTTACCTTATCTATATCTTTACAAACAACAAATAATTTTTAAAAAATCTAATTTTAGTAAACTATGATAACCATTGAATTGAAATAATAGGATATTGAACCGGTAAGCATTCTAATTGAATTTTGCAAATTGTATTGCGGAATTTCAAAAATGTATGTAATGTTAATTTAACATAAAATCTAAGTAGAACAATAAGAGCTGTTTCATGTTTTGAGTACTCGTCTTCATCATCATGTCGTATCATATTATCATATCGTCGCATATTATATAGCTTTATAAAGCTATATTTGGTTTTTATGACCGTGGCGGTGGTGATAGTGAGTAAGAGAGATGAGAAATGAGTGAAAAAGGGAAAGATGTTTGGCATGGTATGCAAGCCAGTATCGTCATTCTCATCGCCACCACCTCCACCACGCCATCATCATCATCAAAAGCAGAAGAAGAAAAAGGAACAAGAGACAGAGGAAAGTAAAAGATTGAGAGGGAAGAGATGGAAAGGGGAGAGAGAAGAATAAGCGGAGGACGGTTATCAGTTCACTTCTGTTTGGCTCCGAGTCGGATGGATATTAAGATATTCTAATGACTGTATGATAAGGAAAAGTCTGCAAAATAAAGATAAATTGAAGATAGCTAGCCTATTGGATGGATGATAAAAGCTTGGTCTGGAAACTACTGATAAGACAATGTTTCAGATAATAACCGAAAAGAGCGGTGGTGGTAGTAGTTGTGTGGAAGTGGATGTCTGAGAAAGAAGAATGAGAAGAAGAAAGATGGGAAAGGAAATCGCATGGAATAAAAAGGACAGTGACTGAGTGAGTACCAACTGGGTATTTTAGTAAGAGGGGAAAACTAGATGATGAAACTGATGTAGGAGTATGAAGTGAAAATATGAAATAGGAAACTAGAGAACTAAACGAAAGCGGTTAAAACGTTATGTTCATAGAAAAATACACATGTAAAGATACAAAATAGCTTATTATGAAGCTAAGCAAGACAAAGTTTATCCAATTTGAAGTAGCACGTTTCCTACATTTAGAAAAATCAACAAAAATACTAATTCCTGTTTTCATTGATACTAAATTTATGTTTTACTCATGTTGCATGAGTAAATTAACAAAGGAAATCTTGCAGAATAGGTATGCATAAAAATTTATAAAGAAATGATTTTTCAACTAATTGGCAACTACATAACTTTTCTGATGCAACAATCCTTAAAGTATTCATCCAGAGTTTTAGCATCATCAAACCGTGATTTAAGCACTTGATTAGATTAAATATAGCTCATCCTTTAATTGTCACATATTCTCATCTGTCATTCTTTAAAAAAGGTGAGGCTCTATTAGGCATTGGCATGCATTTCATGCCACTCTGTCACTTTTCCTCCAGAAAATTTATAGTGTTACCTGTTCGCATGCCATCCTTGAATAAATAATCAACTCTTCTAAACTAACGATAAGCCTTTTTTATTTTTCTCATCTGTTTTGTCTCATGCTAACTAACGACAAGTAAACAAATCACCAGTCAAGTCAAAACAGTCAATTTTAACTTGTCGTCACCATCTTATTCCACACATCACATTCCTTTCTTCCACGCTTTTGACTTACAACAGAAAGCATCAATACGCATCAACAAGCGTGACAAGATCAAGCAAAGAATGTTTCACTTCTGTTTCTTCAACAGAAGTAGGCAAACCAATTCATTTCAATAAAAACAGATGCATTTGATTCGGATGTGATTTAATCTTGAAATAAGAATTTAATGTTGATTCTTGACTAGTAGCAATTACGCTTTACTCACATTCAATATTCACTTTTTAGTAGTCATTCAAGTTTAAGGAAAAATTAATTTAAATCTTCAATTCCATTCTCTGGAATTCCTTATGCTTGTTTTCCTGGTTTTACTCCCGAGTTTTATTGCTTTTGATGACGATGATGATCCCATTCCTTTCTGATGATGATGATACTCCTTTTTCCTTACATGGTTAACCATAATCATCACTATCCCCATCAAATGAGGCATCATTTCTACTTACTACATATAGGCTCAGTAGATAAATTGATTTTCACTCAAATGTAATCAATTTACCCTGTCAATTCACTACATTTTGTACAGATTCCTTTTCTTTCTGACTTTCCCAAATAGAGAGAAATAGATTGAGTGGCTGTAACTGTGAGAAAAGAGGAGCCACAGGAATGATATCATTTACATTAGAGCTTATCAAGATTGACAAGACAGAGTGTCAATTGAAATAAATAAACAAATTCTTAAAAAGTACCATTACTCCTGAAATTGAAAAATAAACTTATCCGAATATAAGAAATTCCTTTGTAAGAAGTTGATTATTACCTAAATAGCTATATCAATTTAGTACAACAATGATTTTAATCTTCCATTAACTTATATTTAGACTAAAATGGTTTTAAATGCATCTTATCGTAATAGTTTGATCAGTAACATTTTCTTACTTTAAAATTGTCACTTGGCCTTTCTTACGTCTTTTTCTAAAACATTTAAAGTCAAGGGTACTTTACTTTCTGGGCATAAGCTGGTCTAACTCGACAAGGATTTAAAAGTTACAAAGTAAGTTACATATAGGTACTTTCTTTTTCTTCTTTTTATAAAGAATCAGGTAAATAATGATATTTTTATATCTCAAGAGCAATTTAAGAAAATGAATTTACTGCAAACTTCAAATTATTTTTATAAATTTCTGTTTCTCTCAATCATAAGTATTATAAATGGTCTGTACTGTTTAATTTTATAGAATTATTTAAATAATTGAATTTATTCTCTCGGCCACAAAAGTTTTGTAAAATGTTTAGTAACTAAAATATTAATCAGGCGTTTACTAAAGAAATTGTACAAAATTAAGAAAATTGTACAATTGTAATTGAATATTTTCCCTAACGTCAACGATTAATCTTAATGTTAAACGAAGAGTAATTTTAGGCTTTACAGTACAACATTCTTATATAAGTAAATTCTAGCGTTCCATTTGTGTAAAAACGCATTGATATTTAATTAGAAAAGAATTATCGATTGTGGTTCAAATTAAATACATGCATGTGATGATAATATGTGCATAATTAAATGAATTTTCAAAAAAGTTCCTTTCTTTCCATTATAAATTCATTTTATTTTCACGATATTATTTTCAACTTCAATCAGATCACCTGTCAAAATTTGATATGTTACATATCAAAACTGGAATATAGGGAGAATATGCAAATCGCGTTTTTAAACTTTAATTACTTTAATGACAGTTTAAAAAAGTTTCAGCTCACACCTGCACTCGGAATAAAAGCTGAATGTCACCCTAATCAACTTTAATTACCCATCACTTCCTCCTTCTTCTGTAAATTTTTACAAAGTAAACTTTGTTGACATTTTACCTTGGCTTTATGTTTTTCACAAAAACAAAGGAAAGAAAGGTGTCAATCAAAAGCTATCGAAGTAGATGTAAGTAGCTTTTAAGATAAAATAATTATTATACGCATCATTAAATAAGGCAAATCCCTATCAATTAAATAATATCCCGTTGTTGATCGACCATTTCTTGAATTCTTGCTTCGTACTGTAGCACTCAATCTAAATTTTGTTAAGCTAAAATGGAAAAGAAGTGAAACCAAAGAAGAGATTGAACATGAACTGGGACCTATACGTGTCAATCATCAATTCCTTATCAATTTTGCGCAGCCCCTCCTCTTCTTTTCCATCAAACTCGTACATTTTTAGAATTGACGTTATCTCAAATGCCAAATCTTTGTTTAAATAAGACAAAAGCAGGTAACATAAAGCTTTCACAGCTACCACTACTTAATAAATTACTTGTCCCTGCTTTCATTACCTATTCAAATAAGAAGCCTTTTTTGTTGTTATATGGAAAGTTAAAAGTAAATAATCTTTAGGTTTTTGACGGATACAATTTCAGTATCTGCTGAATCTGTTCAAAATGTAGTCAAAATGCAATCGTTTTTTACATTGTTGTTGATTTTCACGTGAGTGATGTGAATAGAGATGAGTTGATGATCTATTTGATGGTTAAATCAGGTTACTTGGTGCTGATGATCATGATGACGATGATAAAGTTGATGATGACAATGAGACGCCCATTTTTGATAATAATCTTGACTTTTATTCATCTTGTAAAAATGTAAAGTAACAATTGTGATGGCAGACCAAATCGTTCATCATCATAGCAGAGTCATCGCCATCATCGTTATCTTTATAATAATAAAAACCCTTTTTTCAACTCTTCTCTCAGAGAGATTTTCTTGTCCACTTATTTCTTATGCTATGCTGCCCTTTCCCTCTATCTCTTCATTTAGCTTTCTTGATTTGCGCCTTCTACGTGTCCCATCTACACATGCAACAAGTTCATG
The DNA here is from genome assembly GCA_027744615.1 of Lepidocyrtus cf. nigrosetosus NNG-2020. Taxonomy (NCBI): domain Eukaryota; kingdom Metazoa; phylum Arthropoda; class Collembola; order Entomobryomorpha; family Entomobryidae; genus Lepidocyrtus; species Lepidocyrtus cf. nigrosetosus NNG-2020. The sequence goes on along the minus strand of JAHZNK010000343.1, from coordinate 3,767 downwards.
TCCTTCCTTATCATTTAATGTCTTTTTGAAGAGTGTAAATCTTGTTCAAATTGCATTTAATTTTTTACAAAAGACGAGGAAATTGCATATTTTGCTAGTTTAACAGTCTTTTTTCTGATAATGTGGTCATTTTCGTCATCAAGCTCATCTGAACCATCTAGTAATATTCACCATCAGCATCTTTTTTAATCTCTTTTCAAAAGCTGACGAATATTTTTATTTCTTCGTCTTTTTGTTTTCAATCCTAGCTCTTATAAAATGGTCTTCACTTGTCTTTAGATGCATCTCTCGATTTATCAATGATTTTTATCGATACGCCCAATGTTTGTTTTCTCTTTGATAGAATGATTAATCATAAAACTTCTGCACATTATTCATTTTACTCTTGAGTAGTGTAATCAGACTGAACTAAAGAAATTTGTTTTTGATTTTTCTGGTAAATATTCAAAGCATTTAAGTCAAGTTTAAAAATCTACCATTTTAAATCACACTTGAATATACATAGTATTCTTCACGTCTTAACTCAATAGATAAATATGGTACCTTCTTCTGGGGAAAAGAAATTTTGGATCTATATTTTATTTACTTAGTCAAATTTGGAAAGCCAAAACAAAAACATTGACCAAGTTGCTGACAAGTAATCAAGAAAAACAGAAGCTCTTTGGCTTCAGGACGTTTTCTCAATTCATTCCACTCTCTATCTCTGTTGCAGTGGCAGTTTGGGCTCCTGTACTGATTATCTCTCCCAGCTCCAATCTTATACCTTTGATAAAATCTGAAAAATCCATACGTTATTTAGATTGTGGGACGGAACTGCAGCGGGACATGAATCGTTAAAATAATAATAAACCCTGATAAAATATGAAGTGAATTGAACGCGCAATGTTCATTGTTTTTATTCCACCTCATTTTACATCGTCCGAATCGTAATTTAAGTTTGAGCTTGCTACATCAATTTAATTTTGCTGCTTGTGGACGGGTTATTTGATAAGGAGAAAGAACAGGAGGAGTAGCAGAAAAGCTCAGCAGAGTGTAATAGAAAGGAGATTGTTTTATTGATTTGATCAAACTGACTGACAAAAGCTCTAGGCTCCCCGCCCCAATTTGATGAGTACTGGAATTGAATCATGTTTTGACTTTAAAATGCAATATTTGTTTAGAATTGTAAAATCTGATAAGGAGATCATTGCTGGACGGATATATGGGGAGCATGTGAGCAAGTAAATCATCGTTATCATCATTGCCATGTTCGTGGCCGTGGGTATGTATGTACGTCGTTTTGAGAAGCTAAAATGGATTTATTATAGGCGAGGATGGTTAAAATAAAACATGTAATGGGAGAAAAATGAAATGGGATAAACGGGAAATCGACAAGACCAATGATTATCTTTAAAAAACAATTTAAAGTTAGAAAACGTAACTCATACATAAGAAAAAACAAGGAAAATTCCTCATTCGATATTTTTTCGTTTAAAAGTTCTATCGTTCAACGATAGCAGATATCATTGCCATGTAAAGTGGCCGTGTGTATGTACGTCGTTTTGAGAAGCTAGAATGGATTTATTATAGGCGAGGATGGTTAAAATAAAACATGTAATGGAAGAAAAATGAAATGGAATAAACGGGAAATCGACAAGACCAATGATTATATTTAAAAAATAATTTAAAGTTACATGAAAACGTAACTCATACATAAGAAAAAACAAGGAAAATTCCTCATTCGATATTTTTTCGTTTAAAAGTTCTATCGTTCAACGATAGCAGAAGAAAAATATAAAGAAAATTAAAATCATGTAAAAATGTTACAAAACAAAATTAAATTAAAATGCAAAAAAGCAATAATTTGACAATCGACATAACCTAATTTTGGAACCGGGAACCTACGTTGTAAACGAATAATCGAATAATTTAGACTAGATTAAGAATGGATTGTAGAGGAGTTTACTACATTTAAAGATACCTACATATTTGTTCTATCGACGCGCTCTGGATTGAAATGATTAGACTCGCAATTTGCTTGTTCTCTGAAAATCAGATACTAATACAGCCCACGCATTGATAGAAGTTTGAATTGACGTACTGTATTAGCTGGAGAACTAAAAACATTTAATAGTATCCTGCGTAGTCATTAACTGGATCAATCAGTCATTTTGTTGCAAATGAGCATTGTGCATTAAATGGACATATTTGTATGGAAACTTTTTAAAACTAATTAAACCTCTAAATGAACTAAATTTTGTTGTTCATGTTCAACCTAAAACTTTGATTGAAGTTCTCAATCTCAATTCTAAGGTTTAATATCTTTAAAACATGATACCAATTTAGTTTCAAGGAAATTTTAATAGTTTTAATGAAAAATATTTTTTATTATTTCCATCGATTATGTCCAGTCACCGGAAATAGTGCTTCTCTGCTCACGTTTTAAACTTTAGTCATACTTGGTTTTTTGTTGTGAGAATATCTTTAACAAATCTACAGCCTTCTAAAAAACAACAAAAATTGTTATCTCATATAGGCAACTGCCTAAGTATTAAATATGCTGGTGGTGGAAATTAAACGCGATTGTTCAGCTTTACAAGAAAGATATTCGCAAGAAATTCTCAGTCCTTATCTTATCTCTGCTTGAAGGCCTTGCATTTGGTATCGCAATTATCGTAAGTAAGAATAAATGTCTTGATTTTAAAATATTTTAAGCCGTTCTTTATAATCTTTCAAAAGTAAAGGTTAAGCTCAAATGTAAGCGACATTAGTCAAAAAGGATATACCTAATCAAAACCTATCTAGCTTTTAAAATCAAGGCTGAGGATTGTAAAATAAAGATTTTGAGAAATGATACCGTCAACATTGGAGAAGGGCTTAATCTCAGGTTCCCATTTTATATCAAAATCTCAAATAGAATTACTTTTTTGTCCTAGAATGCATACCAGTAGTAGCAATATAATCGTACATCAAGCAATGTCAGTAATAACGATACAAGGCTTAACAGTCTTTATGCACTTGCTATAAAGGTAATCTGTGAGAAATATTCATTAACTTTATCATCTTTCCAAGTGCATAACAATAATAATGACGATGATCACACCAGCAACAGCTCAACGTAATCTTAATATAGTACTTATCGTCTTTATCATATCGTACGGAGGAGACAAGCACAGACATAGAATTTTTCTCACGGTTTAAGACAGACGAGGAAATGTCTCATTTTAAATTCGATACGTACAGATTAGCTAGAGATTAATTATAAATTCAAGCAAATAAAATTATTCTCCGTGCATTTCCAAAACTAAAAAATCATTGTTTGGCTAATTATTTTGTGTTTGAATTTGTTTTTAATATCGCAGTAAACTAAAATGTAAGTACTTAAAGCCTTGAAGCACCATACTTTTTTTAAAATCAATTTTACTTAAAATTAATGACTTACATTAGAGAATACATAATGTACTTCTTACCATTGAAACTTCAAAAATCAAGGTCATCCTCACTAATCTAGTATTATATTACTGTTATTCTCCATACAAGTCATAAATTAGCTAATCTAATTTAACAATCTTTTCCTTTTTTCAACCACCGTAGACGTATACGCTTTTTGTTATTATATTATTTTGTTCCTTGCTCCATTTGCTGACCTAATCTAGGTATTTTGCACACATATTTTGAGGAGTTAATAATAATTGAGGAGGAATAATTACAAAATAATAATTAGCACGAATATCAAAACAACTATCATTTGTCCACCTCCAACTGGACTCTGTTTTTCCAGACATTTA
>JAHZNK010000342.1:0-10604 GCA_027744615.1 Lepidocyrtus cf. nigrosetosus NNG-2020 | reverse complement strand
ATAAACACGCAAAATTTTCTGTTCCCGCCACGCAGCAAAAACTGTGGCAGGGAAAACTGCACGTTTTTTGAAGCGAGTTGCCTTGGTGTAAATCACCCATTATACAATTACAGACAAAGCAGGTCAGGAATCAGAAATTAATATTGCATATTAATTAATATCAACGTAATAGAATTGGCAATCACCCTGTTTGAATTTAGGCAATTAATCAAGCGCGATCCAAAGTAACAAAATAATTGGAGCTTGCAATATCTTGGCAATTCATACGAAACGATTGAATATAGTTAACATGCTTACCTTCTACAAACAGGAAGCCCAAAAATGTGACAAGAATTGTGGCCACAGCGAACACAAGAAACATAAGAACTGGAAATGACGAGGTAAGACAAAGGGCAAGTAGGATCAATGCTGAAACGGGATTCTCCTTTGCGTAATCTTTCCCAAAATTGATGAGTTGGCTGATCACCCTTGGCACCCGGAGGGAAGAAATTTTGTTCCCTATTGAATAATACATAAGCATTTCAGTAAACAATTTATTTTAATTTTAAATAAATATTGGTACAATGAGTTCACTTACCAATCCATTGTACACGGTCTCTTATCTCTTTCTCAAAGGCTGCCGTTTCCCAATTCAGTTCATTAAGGGAATTCACGTTTGACCCTGGAATTAATGATTTAACCCGATTCATTATTACAACGGAAAATTTTCCAATTTATTTAGATTGATATTTGGTCGGTACACACAAAACTATATATTTCCACTTGTTTCAACTTTCAACCACATAAATGCCTAAATTCTCTGACTCAAACAGCAAACCACTACTATTAGTCTACATACTTTCAGCTTAACTTCCAACAAGTAGTTTCTTCGGTAAAAACGTTTTTAATACTTTTTGCAAAAAATCATTTTAGCAATGAACAGTGCAATTCCATTAACACAATCCCTTTTCCCTAATAACGAAAATGAAATTCGAGATGGTTCTTCTTTTCTTCCTGTTCAATTTCAAATGATCAAATAAACCAAAAAGAGTTCTTGTGCATATTCACTTCATTTGCAATGCACCTGCAACAACAAAAGTGGTATATAAAAAGTTATATCATCATCGGATGAGTTAATGGAAGGCACTTCATTTCTTTTCATGCCTCACGGGAGACGTGATCCTATAACTGCTATTTTTGCTCTTCGTTCCCAAGTGCAAATTTCATCCCTGATCCGGTCCGATTACTGCAAAAATTACGAATGAATCATTCTGTTGTTTCTCCACACTCCACCGCACCGCATAGCACACACCAACTGCAGAACTAAACTATCATAAGTAAATTATTCCCTGTAGCATGCATAATTTTAATGATTTCTTTCTTGATTAAATGACATAAAATGACGCAGAATTGGTGGATAGTATCATAAAAGTATACATCATCGGTAATATTTTGCATGGCATCTTTCGTTGCGTTTATCATTCCCTTTCCCAACGGTTTCTTCGTCCATCCATGTTTTTTGACATTCACCATGACCTTTCTTTTACAGAGATAAACAAAAAAGTGCTACGAGTTGGTATGCATAGCAAAGCTAAGCTAACGAGTTTTTTATAATTATGATGGTGGAATAGTATTCGGGACCGAACTTCAGTAAGTAGTTTTAGACTTATTTTTCATGCTTGCAAGTAGTTTGTTTATGGTTACTTTCGCTGGTTGATCCCTAATGACTTTTTTATCAATTTCACCATTTACTTTTAGCAATTCAGCCGTACTATGAAACTTTAGCTAATGCGATCTGGAACCTGCTGCACTTTTTATGCAGAAAAGTTGTGCAATAACAATTTGTTTTTGTATTTCTATTGCCACAAAACTTGATGTTATTCATTTTTTCAAATGTGTAAAAAATGACCATGAAAGATTATAATGAAGCATAGGGGGTAGGTTTAATGAAAGCCTGCTAACTGAGATTTAATGCATTTTATTCGATGTGGTACTAAAATTATTCAAAAATACCCATAACCTCCTGACAAAACTCAAACCTCACGCAACGTTATCCCAATTCTTTGCCAAATTCTTACTAAATAGAAGGTATTTTTGACTATTTTTTCCTATACGAATCTTCCCGTGAGAAAAACTAGAATACCTAAAAAGCAAAATGTGTGAATAGAATAATGATATTGTGAAACTATGTTATGCTACATTATTTTCCGTGTGTGTGGTAATTTTTCACACATAAAAATTGACAAATCAGCAACACTTATGTCTATTTGGAAAATCCTGCAAAAATTCTACTTTTTCTCAACCATTACTCCCAACAAGAAATATTGATGTTTTAAAAATGTTTGAAAATTAGTACTTTCGTTAAAAACAAATTAGTAATAATATTCAAGTTAATTTTGAGGCATTTCGATTAATTAAATTAAATTGAAGAACTATAAATCGTTTGATATTTTATCCACACCTATTCATTCTACTGGACAAGAGAATTGACCTGGAATAAAAATTATTTTTGGGATGAAAGAACTTTCAAGTTCATCTTGATAATCAGAGATTTCATTTTTACAGGTTAACCAGGGTTAAACTTTGGAGTATCCTCTGTCAAAATTATAACTAGATGAAACTAGAGATAAGCCTATTCCTAAATTTGAATGAGAGGGCTACAAAATAAATTTATGCACTGGAACATAACTATGCGTCATAATAAATAAATCTCTTGACATCCATTGACGATAAATATCAACGTCTGCCGCTACCTAGATGTCAAATACCTGAGCTAGGTTTCCCCGTTGCTAAAGATAGCTGATCCGCCACAGACTGGAGAAGTCGAACAACAATGTCAAGTGTATCGAGTATGTCGTTTTTCATTGACTTTTTCCTCTTTCTTGGAGGAGGGGGTGGTACTGGTGGACGAGAAGGAAGAGAAGGTGGATTTTTGGATTTTCTCTTTTTCTTATAACAAACTTTGGCCCTTGGTTCATGTTTCATATTTGCTGCTGCAGCTCGAATTAATTCTTCGCCAAAATTCCACCCTCCACTAAACTGACCACTACTTGGCCCACTACTTCCACTACCACTGCTTAAACTTTCCCTTCTCTCAACCTCCAGAATCTCTTCCGCTAGGGATAGCATATTTTTCTCTCCTCTTATCCGTTTTTCAACCATTTTGTTGTTTATTTTTTAAAACCTGACAGCTTTCAAACTTTTATAGATAACCACATACAGATTGGCCAATTACTTTCTAAACGTTTTCTTGCATTAACTCATTTTCACAACAACACATGACGATTTTTAATTGAGCTTTGCCCATCCTACACCCAAGTACAAATGTCAACAAGATCATCGTTACATGATGATCATCCTCGTATTAAAACCTACGTATATAGTACTACTAACTACAAACAACTTGACTTATTTCATTTTACTCATCGTCAAAGGCAGAGGAGAGGGTCTTGTAGGCCGCTTTCTCAAATCTTTTTAATAAATATTTAAACATTCACGCCTACTTCATTCTTCATTTTAATCTATATTTTTTCAGTATCATGCATGAAATTATGTTAAAATGCATGGTTCCGCTTTCAATTAGATATACATATTTTGTATTTGTGATAAAAATATTCTGGTACTTTGCTGGAGCCTATAACTAAACACTCGCGTAACGAATTTTGACTAGTTTTTAAAAATATATGCTGAGAAGTTTAAAACGTAAAAATAATCTAAATCACAGATAAATAAAGTAAAAGGTTTTTGATGACAAGCTATACTAATCATGATGGTGTGTTGATGAGAGGCTTGCCACAAAACTACTGATAAATTAATCTATCTATTATGTAAAATAAATCTATTAGTACAATTTTGATTAAATGAAAGAACATTCGATGATTCTTATGCTTATCAATTAACAATAAAAACAGGATCATACTATATTCAAGTGGCACTTTAACATACTCCTTGTAATTAACTCACGTAAACAAACGTGTAGCGTGAACGTGGCAAATTAATGTTAAAACATGTGTAATATTGACGTGAATAATTATTAAATTCAATTCCAAATGACGTTAGGCTGAATGCCACATCAACATCTTTAAAGAATTAAGGTATGACGTGCTTAAGGGGTTTTTTATTCGAGACTTGATTAGTGATTAAGGCTACCTATAAACTTTATCCTCATTATCTATTTGCCCTTCTTACCATAATTACTACTGTGAATGATATTGGAATGCATTACAATGCGGTACTTTAGCGAAACATTTTACGCTGCCTTTATTTATGTAATTGTGGAAAATGAGATGCTTTATTTAATTCTGCCCTAGCAAAGCCATGTTTTATTCTTATTCATCTCTAATTATATTCAACCACCCATAATCTCATCAAAGTCCTCCCAAGAAAGTATAAATTATTTTTTAATCCATTATTGATGAAGTCAAAAATGAGAGCTCTCTGCAATTTGAAAAATTATGAAAATTAAAAACTGCCAATGACTACTGCATTTACTTAATTTCTCGTGTTTTAGTCCTTATAGTGCTGACATGAAAAACTGTGTGCTTATCGTATTTTGACATCTGAGTCATCAAACCCTTATCAGCCCACATTTCTATAAGATATCAAATTTGTATATCTTTACTGATCATTTACGAATATTCATCTGTATGGTCCAAAAACATTTCATCAGAGACAGGGGAGATTATTTTGAAATTTTTAATGATGAATGACGGAGAATGATTTATGAAGAAAAATTGTATTCTTTAAATTCTAAATGTTTTTTGTCCAGTTTTGTCTTGTTAATATTCTGCCATGTGTTTCTTCTCAAGATATAAAATATTTTTGGGTACTGATGACAGACTGGCTGACAAGAAGTACAAGATAAAAGCCCGTTTCCGCCCTTTTCTTCAAACAAAAGCAAAAATTTATTTCCAATGAACTAAGCTCTTCCGGAATAAAACATTCTTGCATATATTGAACAATCCCGTCATTTTTTCTGTACATTCAAAAATATCAGAGGACAGAACAGGACATTTAAAAGGATATTCCATTTCTTGTTTTTCTTTTTAGTTAAAAATGCAAAAAGTGACAGTATATATGGCAGACAAATCATAATAGCAGTTGAATTGATCCTGCTTCTGGTGGACAGTAAATCAAATATAAGTATGAATACTATCTGTTGTGGTAGTATGAAATTACACATGATAAAGTATGAATGAGAATAATTTATGAAGAATATTGGACACAACATTTCTCATTTAAAACCATTACATCGCAGCAATGTTGGTGAACTTTGGACTAATAAGTTGATAATGATGACGATCATGCTGAGAAAGTTCAACTTTGATGAAATGAGATGAAGAGGGAGATGATAATGCTTACGGATATAAGAAAGCTGATGTCATACCGTCATATTAACACAATATGTGATCGCGATTTAAATAATTTAATGTGAATTAAAATTTATGATTTCATTAATCTCGCTTTCTAATTTACGCAATCGACCAGAGCTTCCATAAAAAACATGAAAGTAGGTATCCGTCTTCAAATATAATTTAAGAAGTTACCTAATTTTCTTTTGGATAATTCAATGTCATGCAAAAATAAGTAATCATCTCCGACAAATTCTACTGATTCAAGACCTTAAATCACGCTTGCCCTTGCTCACATTACAAATCAAGTTTATACCAAAAATTTCCCAAGTTATATCATTATTACTTATTATAATCACTACATTTCTAAAGAAGTTTGCAAAGTGCCCACCATCAAGTCCATTGTGTTATTAATGGTTTAATGAAGGATTGTTTACCTACTATTTAAATTATAATGCTGATTCCCACAATGAACCTTCCTTCGTTATTGTCGTCATACTTTTGATGAATGATTGCGTTAAATTTTAATATCAGTATGATTACAGCATATCAATAGACCATTTAAAGAAATTAAAATAACCCTCAAACCAAAAATAAAATGTTTTGCATCCCTAACTAGATTTTATCCAATAATCCAGTATATACCTATGTACTATGTACCTTCAGCAAATAATGAATTCTCACAACTCGGATAAAAGATGTTCAGTGCAAGGGGCTGATTTTTTTTATTTATTTACAAACAATGCAGACAATGCAACCATTGTAGATACTCGATCTCTCATCATCTTCCTATTCCACTCTTAAACTGCAATTTTCCTCTTTTTTTGGGCTTGAAAACAAACTCATGTCGTGTTTTTATATCCTTTATCCAGTAAGCTTTGTAAAAAAGAGGCAGTTTGACAAGAGCTTATAGTGATAAATGTTTTTATATGGACAACTAAAGATGAAGCAAACGCAGCATTCACGAACTGTTCACGTGTCTCGTGAATGCTCATTCATAAAAAATGAGTTTTTAACTGGTCTATGTAGAAGCAGCATTATATTCATGAAAAATATTTTTGTCCTATTATGTTTATATTCCCTACTGCCCCAATCCTTTTTTCTGTTCTCATTTTCCTTTGATGTTATTTTATTTTCTCTGCATACAAACAACGGTGAATTAGCTACAACATATTATGTACCTTATAAATTATATATGAAGACGACCGGATTTAAATCATACATCCATTTTTCCTCAACAAGGTTTAATTTCTGAAGCATTAAGCAATGGTTTTTCATTTACGATTAGGATAAGCAATCATTATGGTCAGCCACCATCACAAGAATTATCAATCATCGTCATAAACATCAATAGAAAAATTATCAAATCCTTATAAATAAACATGTTGGTCAAAGTGCAATTTTTTCAAAAGTTATTCTTTTTCTCCTCCTAGTGAGCAATGTTTTGCTCTGGTTTATAATAAATGATTATTTCTTAATCTGACCTTAAACTTTCATTTGGAAGTTCAAACAGGCCGACCAAAGGAACAGCAGTTTCAAAGACTTGATTTGCTGCTTATTTGGAAATCTATAATTTTGTAGAGTATATAAGAACTATGATTACACGATTTGATTTTGACTGATAAAAAGGATTTGGTCAAGTTTAAATTTTATTGGTTATATAGACAATATCATCTACATTTAATAAGAATTTATTGAGTATGCGTGTGTAATAATCATTTCTTTTTATGCCTTGCGTATTGTTATTTTATGCTAATCATGTTTTTACTGCAACAGTTTCAGCGTCTTGGACTAAAGTATCGGTTAGAATTTTCATAACTCAAGAGCTAAACTTCTCATGCCTTATATAGATTTATGTATTCAAGTGAGGTTAGCGCACTCACATAAAGAAATCCATCCTTGAGTTTCAAGTAGAGTCCATCCACATGTCTTTGTGACCATTTTTCGAGGAAATTGGGGAACAAGCAACCAAAAGTACTATCACAATCATTGTCATCAACGCAGTTGGTCCAAAGTCCAATAGTGCGTCTCTCGCTCACATGTACAAAACCAAAACAATCTTTTCCCCTCCTCACCAGCTTTTAACTCACATGTCATCCTAATAATACCTTATAACGATGCTCATCGTCAATCGTCGAGCAGGCATTCTAGGCTGATGTGATGCCACAAGTTACTGTTTTTTAAAAACCGACAGGCATACGCTACACACTCAGAAATTGACATTTTTCATCGTTTACTCTCTCCAAATTTAATTCAGGTTTTGTTATTTACAAAGAAAAAATATGAAACCATGTCAAGTAATGTAAGGCTTAATACTGAACACTACTTATAATTTTAATGATATTATTGCATGATAATTACGAGAACAAATAGGGTTATCTTACATTTTAGCATCATTCATAGAATTTTTTCCCATAAATTACTTAAACCCTTGGTTGATCATAAAAATTGTAAACCACATTCGCAAAAGAAAAACAAACAAAAACCTCTTTCTTTTAGTTTGACTGTTGGAAATGAATGGACNTCCCATAAATTACTTAAACCCTTGGTTGATCATAAAAATTGTAAACCACATTCGCAAAAGAAAAACAAACAAAAACCTCTTTCTTTTAGTTTGACTGTTGGAAATGAATGGACCGTTGTACTACACGTCATGTCATGCACACTCTCACTACCATTGCCAATATTTCACCTAAAACTACAATTTCAACAAACACTTCAAAAATCACAGACATGATATTACCAAATAAAACCAAAGTGCATTGACTGATATACTTTTTGCAATAAAGTAGACACAGTAAATAAAACAATGATTGTCATTTATCTTTCAAAAATTGTACTTATTTAATAAATAATTACGTTTCGTAAACAAACTTTTAATTTTTATAGTGGTAGAGTAATCAAAACTCGTCCCAACCCAGAATTGGACTCGTCATATCATAACATTCAATCATCCATTGCTATGTGTATAATGACCGACATTAAGTAATGCTTCATAATTTGATCGAATTACCAAACAATGGTCATTGTATACAAAGGAAACAGGAAAATTTTAAAATTCAGAATTAAATTTATTCTGGGACATGAAATAGAAATTTTGGGAAGATAACAAAAACATTGACATCCAAAGACTTTATGTCGACATCAACTTGTGTTTAATAATGTGGATAGATTCATAGTAATTCAATTTCTTAAGTTTTGTATATCTATTGATAAAGATAGCCCAAAATTGTTTCGGATTAAAAAAATTACAGTTTCCTGCAATGTACATCCTTTCCATTTTCATTATAGCCTTCATTATTGCATTTGCATTGCAAATGCCCATATTTCAGCTTTATGCATCATTTACTAGATTTATTTGAGATGAAAATAGCTACAGATAAACACAGGTTTGCTAACAAAGAAATATTTTAAAGTATCCCCTCCAAACCCCAGACCATCTACAAACTAACTTCACCAGTAATAACTGGTTTATACATTGGATTGGTAAGTAAGAGACTTTTGTAAACGAACATGTGCCTAAGACATGCTCCGGCTTAATATTAGAATCCTTTTTATTTACTATCGATTCACTGATTCACTTGAAGTGTTGTTGTTTCAACACTAAGGTAAATATAAAATCGCTTTGCTTAACAATATTTATATACTTCAACGCGAAACATGTTTCAAAAATGAACGCAAAAAAAGTACTTTCAATGAACCTACAACCGGCATTATTCTTCATAAGTATTACAAGCAAACCACGTTTATTATTATTTCAACTTATTACTCAATGGCGATGGTGATGATGGCACATGAGTAGTGGACTTTTGCTTTGGTCCAAAGGTCAAAGCAAACCAGTAAGTGAGCAAAGATTATTTTTATTTCTGTGACATGTACATGTGAGCAGACATGAGGTTTACTCTGATTTGTGAAGATTCATGTGCTTACTCCTCTTTCTGGCATTTTGCTTTTTATTGTAAAATTGGTTAACTCAAGTTTACTAATTATTGTCATATATGGAAGAAAATTGGCATGACGTGCCGGATTACTACGTTGTGAATGTGTGACAGCAGCGTGATTGATTGGAGCAATTTAAGTTTTCTTTAAGGCTGTTAATGAAGTTGCATCATTCATCGTGACTCGCCATGCATCAAGAATGTGTTTGACTTGCTTTTACTATTGCCAAACATGCACTTTGGAACTGGAACACAGTTACACGATTTAAAGAAATGAAAGAAAACTGCGTAAAAATAATGCGTATAAATTCCAGTCCAGTAATAATTACTTGACCGTTCATTCTTGAAAGAACAAACTCAAATTGAGTTTGAATTGAAATGAAAAATGCTTGCGCAAAAAAACCATATTGCAATGTTATATAAGATAGTCATTTTTGCAATCGAAACAAAATTATGATAGACGAGTCCACAAAGTCCTAATGTGCAAGTTGAAATGTATACCTAAGCAAAAATTACACAAGACATTAATGCAATGGAAAATTACTCTGATCTACTCTATTTCTTTAAGCAAGTCATACGTTGACATTGAGGGGAAGATAGATCTGACAAATGAAAAGTTAGCAAATATTTACTGTTAATGATAAACTGCTTGTTTAACATTATTTTTTTAAATGTTTAGACATCTTTCAGGTTATTGCATGGCAAAACAAAGTGAGCAACATTATAAATTGAAAAAGATTATGTACAGTATTATTTTTTTGCAAAATATATTCGACAGTTGGCCCGTTAACATTTTGCCAATTCAAAACCTAAAACTGGTTTCTCTTTTATAGGAATATAACTAAAATTGCAAATTTCTTTTTAACTTCCATGAAATTTTTTTCTCACATTAGCGGTTTTTGCAAAAACAAAAGATCCCGAGAAAAGAATGGCTTCAATTCAACGGAACTTGAACCGATGATTAATGCCATTAGAAACTTTTGAGCTAAACTATGAGTTTGTTTTCATCTAAAAATATAATTTTGTAATAATATGGATATAATAATACACCTTGATTGCTGATTACCACTTTGCACTTATGCCTTGCAAAAAAAAGTTTGCAAACCTAAATTACATAAAAGGATCTGGCAAATTTCAAAGAAAAAAAGATGCTTTCGTGTGTCTGGGTAAAAAATTATGAAAATATTTATGTAGCCATTAGATTTTTCGGTAAAAGTCTAGACATTAGACATTTCAGTAGCTTAAAATGAAAAGGGAAACGCTTTTTATCCGTTTACAAAATTACACTGACTTAAACTGGATTTCCAATTCCAACCTTGAACTTAATTCCGGCCAA
>JAHZNK010000341.1:0-12842 GCA_027744615.1 Lepidocyrtus cf. nigrosetosus NNG-2020 | reverse complement strand
CTTATTACAAGCTGAGGGCACAACCATGAACAAATGGGTGCTACATGCATCTGCAAATTTCTCTCCTTTGGCAACCGACCTGGAGGAGTATCTGGCACAGGCAAATATTACAGAAATACTAGGGCGTGTTGTGGAAGAAGAAAAAAATGAAGACTTGTACGAGAAAATTGCAGAAGTTGGGTTAAAATTTGGACCAACTTTTAGGACGGTGGAGAGAGTCTGGAAAGGAGAAAATGAGTCTCTTGTACAGACAATTGATGCTCCAGAGGATTCCGATAAGTATGTGGTTCACCCAACAATGCTTGACGCAATGCTCCAGGCTACAATGATGTTGATGAGTAAGGACAAGATTAAGAAAAAGTTGCAGGTGCCAATCAGCATTGGAAAATTCATTTATTTGGGAGGGAAAGCAAATTCCCTTCATGAAACTTTCACTCCTGTTTCTATTCCACCGCCACCCGCGCCAAAAGAAGAACCAAAATCCGAGCCTGAAGCAGAAACTGAGGAAGAACAGAGGGAAAAAGAAGAGGGAGAAGAAACGGAAGTTAAACCTTCAAGAAGACACTTTATTCACTGTACGACAAGTTCAACAGGAAGAACTACAGCTATTTTAATGAAGGAGGACTCCACACCTATCGCGATCATGCTTGACATGGACTTTGTAGAAACAACGGTGAAAACAATTGAGTCAATAATTGGGCAGCAAAGCTGGTTAATGCCGACGCTTTGGGAGGAGGCTTGGAGACCCTCCATTGGATCATGGACTTTGTAGAAACAACGGTGAAAACAATTGAGTCAATAATTGGGCAGCAAAGCTGGTTAATGCCGACGCTTTGGGAGGAGGCTTGGAGACCTTCCATTGGACCATTACAAAACAGAATTCCAGATTTGGATATTCCAACCCACTTTAGCGATCCTGATTACGTAGCTGATATGGCCACACATCATGCGATTGATAAGGATGAAGAGGCTTCACTGTATAATTTGGAAACATTGTTATTCTATTACATTATACAAGCTTTTTACGATCTTGGCTGGAAGCCTGAACTTGGCCAAACAATCTCAGTGGATGAATTCATGACTAAAATGGAGATTCAACAGCAACTCAAACGTCAAATCCGCTACTATTTTACGGTAATGGAAGAAGAGGGCGTGATTAAACAAGGAAATAACGAGGAATGGACAGTAATTAAAATTCCACCAGATTCAGAAGAGATCCTAATCAATTCCAAATGCCTTTTGCAAAAATTAGGAACGCAAGGCGCTGCAAATATGAGTCTTATTACAGAGTTGGGAACGCAGCTTAAAGACATTCTCACCGGAAAGATTTCGCCTCTTGGAATCCTTTTCACGGAAGATCCTAACAAAGGCTCTGCTGACAAATTTTATCATGAATTCAGGATTCAAAGAGATATAGAAACTATTTCAAAGAAAACATTCCGAAGATATGTAAACCTTATCAGTGAGAAGACAAAGGATTGTCCAAAGCCTACTCTACGATTCTTGGAGATGGGATGTGGTACCGGAGCCCTTTCCGATATGCTTTTGGAAGTCATGGAAGAACTTGAAGTAAACTTTGAGTTAACTTTGACAGACATTTCTCAAGCTTTCTTTATATCTCTTGAAAAGAAATTTGAAAAGTTTAAAAAGAACGTCAAATACAAAGTTTTCAACATTGAAGAAGAGCCGATGAAACAAGGGTTTATCCCTGGATATTATGATGCAGTCTTTGGAGGTGAAGTGATGCATGCAGCTAGAGATGTTCAGGAAACGATGGAATACGTCCGAACTTTGCTTCGTCCAGAAGGAATCCTTTGGTTTGCTGAGACGTTGGTTCCTGACAGGAATATTACTTTTATCTTTGGAACTTTAGAAGGATACTGGCGATATCAGGACACTAATCTCAGACAGAATCACATTACTTTATCGGCGGATCAATGGCAGGAGGTTGCCAAGAAGTGTGGATTCCTCTGGACTACAAAATTTGACTGTTACGGAGGAAGACACGGTCATTGGATACTGGCGATATCAGGACACTAATCTCAGAAAGAATCACATTACTTTATCCGCGGATCAATGGCAGGAAGTTGCCAAGAAGTGTGGATTTCTCTGGACTACGAAATTTGACTGTTATGGAGGAAGACACGGTCATATTGTTGCACAAGCTTCAAAGGAACTATTATACAAGCCACAATACATTCCTGAAAGACCAGAGAGCTCTGATGTCCAGAAAAAGACTCCAACTTGGTTAATGTTTACCGAAGCAGGAAATGAGCTGATGGACAAGTTGGAAAATTATATGAGAAAGGTAAATAGGAGGGTGGTTACCATTCAACAAGGGGATAAGTTCGGGCTTATCCAAGACAACTGCGATAAGTACAGCGTGCGGGTGGGATCCAAATCTGATTTTGATGATTTGGTGGAGCAGACAACAAAGGAAGAAGGAATTATTGAGGGAATCGTTTATGCTTGGGCAATGTTATCTAATGAAACAGACCAATCCAAAATATCTCAACCGTTTTTGTACATTTTGCAAAATGCTGCATCGAATAAGCATCCACCCCGCGTTTACGCTTTAACCCAAGGCATCATCCCAGTTGGAGACTTTGTCTCTCCTAACCCTTCAGCAGGAACCGTCTGGGGCATTGCAAAAACGTATAGAAATGAAATGTCAGTAAATTTTTGCCGTGTAATTGATATCCTTCCTGACACAAACACGGATGACGTGATTTATGAAGTATTTAGCGAATTCTGGACTACAGAGTTTGAAACCAGGATAATTTATAGGAATGGGGCTAGACATGTAGCGAGATTTGTCCACGCAAAGATACCAAATGATGCTTTGGTATTGCCCCAGCTTTGCGATAGATTCCAATTGATTCATCCTGAGACAAAGCAAATTTCAGATCTTGAATTTGGACCGCTAGCGCCTTACCAATTGGAAGATAACGAAATTGAAATTCAAGTCAAAGCTTCCGCTTTGAATTTTAAAGACGTTTTGAATATTCTAAAACCTACTGAAGAGTTTTCAAAAAGTGACGCAGTCGGATTTGACTTTAGTGGAGTAATTTGTCGAGTTGGCTCAAATGTAACGACAAGAAAAATTGGAGATGCCGTTTTTGGCTGTAATTTTACACAGGGTGCATTACCAAGTCATATAAAGGTTCCAGAAGATGCTGTTGTTCCAGTCCCTGATGATTTTACGTTCTGTGAGGCAGCCACGCTTCCGGCCGTAAGAAATTATTATTATATGGGCTCTATAATCTACCGCTAGCGCCTTACCAATTGGAAGATAACGAGATTGAAATTCAAGTCAAAGCTTCCGCTTTGAATTTTAAAGACGTTTTGAATATTCTAAAACCTACTGAAGAATTCAAAGACTCCCATGCCGTAGGTTTCGACTTTAGTGGAGTAATTTGTCGAGTTGGCTCAAATGTAACGACAAGAAAAGTTGGAGATGCCGTTTTTGGGTGTAATTTTACACAGGGTGCATTACCAAGTCATATAAAAGTTCCAGAAGATGCTGTTGTTCCAGTCCCTGATGACTTTACTTTCTGTGAGGCCGCCACGCTTCCGGCCGTAAGAAATTATTATTATGGGCTCTATAATCAAATTTCATAAACTTATGGTTTCATTTTTTTCCTTTAGGTTTTTTCAACGGCTTACTATTGCTTAATTAATATTGCTAAAATGAAAAAGGGAGATACTGTACTTCTTCACACAGCATCTGGGGGAGTAGGGCTTTCTGCAATACAAATTGCAAAGTTTGTTGGGGCCAATGTAATTGCGACGGCAGGAAGTGCGCGGAAGCGGGCTTATCTCCGCTCCATTGGAATTCAACATGTTTTCCACTCCAGAAATACTCAATACGAGAAGCAAATCATGGAAGTGACGGAAGGCCGTGGAGTAGATATTGTACTCAATTCCCTCACTGGTCCAGGATTTAAAGAAGCATCTACAGCAGTGTGTGCTCCAAATGCCCGTTTTGTGGAAATGAGTAAACTTAACATTTGGACAGAAGAGGAAATGAAAGAACGACGACCCGACTTGGTCTATACGATTGTTGATTTGACTCAACTGGATAAAGAGACTTGGAAACAGTTGTTGGGCGAGTTGAAGCATCACATGAGCACTGGAAAGATGGAACCCATCCCATACGTTCGTTTCAACTCTTTGAATATTCGCCAAGCCCTTAATTACTTGCAAAAAGCCAAACACATTGGAAAGGTCGTTTGTGTTATGCCAGAGGTGAAAGTTAATGAGGGAAAGGTCGAAGTATTCACTCCCTTGTTTAATGACAGAAGTACTTATGTAATTACTGGAGGATTAGGCGGAATAGGTTTTGAAGTTGCTAAATGGATGGTCAGTCATGGAGCCAAACATTTAATTTTAGCTGGAAGAAGTCCCCCAAAACCAGAAACGGCATCTGCGATAAAGGCAATGAACGATAATGGGAGTCACATCATAGTTGTCCAGGCGGATGTTGGAGTGAAGGAGCAATGTCAAAAGATGTTGGACATGGTTAAACAGGAGGAGAACGAATTACCTCCGCTAAGAGGCATAATGCATGCTGCTGGAGTGTTGCACGATGCCATTCTAGTAAATCAAACCTGGGAAAAATTTGAAGGTTGCTACTGGCCAAAAGTTAAAGGCTCTTGGAACTTGCATGAATTGACCAAGGGAGCAAGATTAGAGCATTTTGTATTGTATTCGAGTATGGCGGCCTTATTAGGATCTCCAGGACAGGTAACATTCTAATTGACACCAAACATTAAATTTAGAATAAAACAAAATTTAATTTTAATTTAATTACAAAGGCGAATCATACCGCAAGTAATAGTTTTGAAGATGCTCTGGCGGTTTACAGAAATTCCCTGGGGCTTCCCGCGACCACTGTGAACTGGGGTAAGCACTTTATAGTATGTCTGGTTCAGATAAGAATTATTTGAAAGTTTAATTATTTGTGTATTTCGCTATAGGCCAATGGTTAGAGGTTGGTATTGCGACTGAAATAGAATTACCGGGCGTGAAAGCCCTCACAACCTTGCAAGGAACAACCGCTTTGGAAGCTATCATGCTATCGCAACGACTCCAAACTGCTGTGATGGATTTTGAATCATTTGGCTTGGCTTGTAAACTTTTCCCAGAGTTTAAAAATTATTTAGATGAGAAGGTATGGAAGCCTTCCGCAAATGGAGATTCACACTGGAATGTAAAGAGCGAGGAATTCTGGGAAGAAGTGGATGCAGAGCCAGAAAGGGAAGGAAAGTTGGTGGTTATCAAGAAATACGTAAAGATTTTGTTGAGACAGGCTCTTAGGCTAGATCCAGGGGAACCAATTGATGACAACGCTAACGTCCAAGACATGGGTGTTGATTCATTAATGATGGTCAGATTTTATTTTGGCACTATTTATGGTACACTACTTACAGAGCAAACAAAAGTATTAAATAAATATCTTTCAATCTAATTACAGGTTGAGATGAAGAACGCAGTCCAGAATTTGGTTGGTAATCGTTTTACCGTTACGGCAGCTGCGTTGAAAGATGCTAACACAACTCAGCTCATTGCAGAACGACTCATGGACATGATTGAAGGTCAAGACTCCAACAAACTCCCAAAACTGTCCCCAGAAGAACTTCAAAAACTTGTTTTGGAAGATTCCGAACTGCCTGCCCATGTCACTGCTGCTTCTACAGAAGCAAAGCGAGTCTCCGAAATAGAAACGATTCTTTTAACAGGGGCCACAGGAAACCTGGCTGCTTATTTCCTCCAACAACTTTCAAAATTGGATTCCATCAAAAAAGTATTTTGTTTGGTAAGATCTCGAGGTCAATCCAGTGGGAACGAGCGGCTGCGACATTCATTGGAAGAAAAAGGTTTGCAGGATGACACTGCTTGGGAGAAAGTGGAATGTGTGGAAGGAGATGTTGCCGAACCAAATTTTGGACTTTCAGAAGAAACATATAATGACTTGGCAGGTCAAGTCGATTGCCATTGTTCATTCCGCAGTTAGAGCGGATCATACTGCATTTTACGGAAAGAATGAAAAGGATAAGAATGATGTACGAAGTGTAAATGTATTTGGAACCATAAATGTTTTAGAATTTGCAGGTAAAGTAAGAAACAAGCATATCCTTCATACCTCCACCCTTCTCTCAGTTACCGCAACAAATGAGGAAGATGGCACACTTGGAGAAAAATGGCCCACACACACAGATTTTAATTCAAATGTCACACATTTGGGTTACCCTATTTCAAAGTTCATTGCAGAAATGTTGGTCGAGCAAGGAATTGAACGGGGCATTCCTTGCAAGGCAATTCGGTTCCCTCTTCTTTTGGGAGATAGTAAAACTGGAAAGTTTTCTGTGCAAAATAACCACTTTATGATGAGATTATTTTCCTTCTTAAAAATGAAATGTATGCCTTCTGCCCCCACACCTGCAATTGTTTTACCCGTGGATTTCTGTGCAAAGTCTGCCATAAGCTTGTTTTTCAACGAGGAAGCTCCTTCAGATATTTACAACGTTGCCCCACCACATCCACAACTTGAGCAAGATTTTGCTGCGGTGGCAGCAGATATGGGGTACACTGTTGAGCTGGTGGAATATGATGATTACATAAAGAAAATTAAAGAAGATGGAGAGAAGTCTCTTCTCTTTATATTCAAAGAGTTGTACAATGATTCAGACTTTGTAAATTCAATGTATACTTCATCGAGTGTGGAGGCGGTGCAAAAGTGGTTGATAGATTCAGAAAATTTCTTTGTTAGTAAGAAACTGCAAAAGTATTTGCCCAGCTTCTTTGACGAAGTTGAAGACTCTTTTGATATTATTAAGAGAGACTTGAAGTACGCTGAGAAAATTGGATTATTTGAGAAATTCCAGTTGGTTAAGAATGAGAGTTAAAAGGTATTTGTTTTAATTGCAGTTGTTAAATGTTATCCATATAATTTCATTATGTTTTTGCATCCTTTTAAATAAAGTTTATTTACTTTGGTTTTAAATTTAGTTGTGAGTATATTAAAATTCATTAATTTTTGTGCTAATTCTTGGAGGCATAAATAACTTCCGTTGTAATAATCTTTTCCATAAATTTGTTGTGATTTTAATATGCGAGTACAATTTTCACGATAAAATTCGTTAAAAGGCATATATTTTTATAAAGTCATTTTGCTTGCATATGTTGCAATTGCAATAAATTATTAAATATGTTTTTGGTAGTTTGCTTTATACGTATCTGCATAATTAGAATTTGTTCATTTATAAAACGACCGCTTCGTTCATTGCTGACATCCATCTGCAAGAGAAAATTGGTTTTTTCGAATTAATTTCTGTGAATTAATTAGATTTCATAAGAGAATTTTGGTATTCACTTACTTTTCGGCTGTTGTCATACTATCAGTTTGAAAGAGCATTGTTGGTGAGCCCGAATGAGTTAATTTGAAAATCACTTGATTTTCATCTCCGTTTTCAGTAGTCTATATAAAATAACATTAACAAAATTTATCATATCAAATAATCTTTCTAAAGAACAAAATTGTAATAATTTGGAGGAATCTGTACCTCAGGTTTGTCCATTTCTACCTTCCAGCCTTAGCAGGGGGACGCTTTTCATTGCGACTATGTCTTCAGATGCGGCGTAAACGTAAAGAACTCTTTCCATCAATACAAACCATCGCTTTTTCCAGGATTTCTTCTCCGTTTGACGCCATTGCAGGTAACCACTTACTTTTGACCCTGAGTTATTTGCATTCACCTGAAACATTAAAGCGGTTTTATTAAGGAATCAACTAATCTGAAAATATTGGGTAACAAACTAAAATCTTTTCTTGCTGATTTGATCTTACCTCCAGTCTCGATGGCACTACCCTTTTAATTTTTGTAGCACGTTTCGAAACATTTGGAGTTTCCTTCTTGAATCTGTCCCTGAGTGAAGCTTTATTTGTGTCTGACTCATTGGCTGAAAAATTACTAAGTTTATCGAATTCTGTAAATTAAAAAAATAAAAATCAGCAATCTTTAATCTTGAAAACCACGCACTTTTGCATTATTAGTACCTACCTTCAAGTAAATATTCGTAACAGGAATCGCAAACACGACAGGATTCGTCTTTCATATACTGCAATGGAGCTTTATTCCCAGAACAGTTACTACAGACCACCTTTAAAATAAAACCAAAAATTATTATTTCAAGGGGAACGCAAATAAAGACAAAATAATGTAGCGATTGAGTAGATTTTTGCAATTACTTTTCCACAAGCCCTACAATGATGTCGACGAAAAGTCATCGTAAACTCTGCTGTACATTGTTGGCACATTGTTACTCTGGAGTCTTGGGTCCAAACAGGAGCCTGAAATGTATTGTTAAGTACTCATTATTATACTGTCAATCGTAATACATAATAGCATTCTTTTATTATGTTAAATTGCATTCGTACCTCTTTTCCAAGCTTAAACACTTCAACCTCAAGATCAGGAGTTGAGCAAGTCCTTTTCTTGATATTATCATTAATCGCATCATTTAAAGCTTTCATCCAGTCATCTCTTTCTCTTGAAGATCTACAAATCATAATAAAATTAAAAAAGTGATTATTTTGGCTTTTGAAGTAATTTAAAGTGCATGAATAACTTACGACGCAACCAAGTTAAAACTGCGAATCACGCTCCGAACAGTAAACTCGAATTTATGGTCTTCTGCGGAAGGCAGGGAAACACGCATCCCTGCAAGTGGAAGCTCATATCGTAATCTCAAGTCTTTTGGAGAACCAGCAGCAGCATGGTAAATGAAACAAAGGAGGCAGTCATTCATCTACAAAATAAATCACAAACATTATAAATCTGACTACAAAATACTAGATTAATTGTTGAAATGCAAAAGTTTTATGGTTTTATTAATAAGTAAGCCTTACTAAAGCTAAGAACCGCGGTTGCAACTCTTTCCTGCTCGCTTTCTTCAGTTCTCCTTCTTTAATCAATTGCCGATCCGCTTTGAGTATTACAGTACCCAATGCCAGTCTATTTTGCAACTGAAGTAACTTTTCAGCATTTACTTGTAGTCTTATCGCTTCGTTTGCATGTTCGGCCACGTCCTTAACAATAGCAATTCCTTTTTTTGTGTCTACATAGTCTTCACTCTCTTCATCCAAAGTTCCCAGATATTGTTCCAACAAAAGGCTGTATTGGGGCATCCTCTGTACCGGCTTTAACATGTAATGACGTAATCCCAATTTAGAACACTTATCACTAGCTTCAAAATCCTTTAGGGCAGCTGCAAAAAGCGGATACTTTTGGCAGCAAGTATCTAGATAAGCAGTATTCTTTTGAAAGTCTTTGATATAAGTAGCGTATAACTTTAAGAAAGGTCCCTTCTTGACAAGAATGTCTGCAATTTTTGGTTTCTCCCGCCAATTACGGATTCTTTCCTCCAAATCAACAAGTAAATCTTCATTTACTCCTTTTAATGTAGGAAGTCCACCGAGAATCTTTTCTAAATCTTGATTACTGAGGATGAAAGCACCGTGATACTTTGATGCAACGCTCTAAAGCATTAGGGAAATCCACCGTGAGGAGTTTCAAAACATCCACAAATGTTCTTTCAGATGTAAGAATTTCCCTTGCGACGTAAAACGCTTTTGTTTGTTTTGGTGACAGACTAGATAAGATATCTTCGTAGCCAGAAATACTTCCACTGCGGCTTCCACATCCAGAAATACTTTCACTTGAGCTTACACTGTCATCATTTAATGAGGACGTAGACGGAGGAACAGGAAGTGGTTGAGACGGTGAAGCATTTTCGCAGTCTTCAGAAGACTCATTGTATACATGCGTTTCCGAAACCTGAGAAGAGAATTGGACGGAAAGAGATTTTTGTTGATGTTGTTGCGTCATCTCATTTTCCCCTAAGGACACGGATTTAGGCAAAATTGGGCCTGAGATCATTGTGGTTGGCAGGATGGAATCTGAAATTTGCCTTCCCCATTGCGAAACACTTGAGCCCTGATGTGAAAGTGACTTTTTGGGAGTTGACGAAGAATTTGGTGGGGAAAAGAAAATGTTGGATTTCTCTCTCTTGTTCTTCCCTGAGCTTCCTGTAGAGTTTCTCATTACAGACGATCTTTTGCCAAGCCCGGGTTCACCACTACTACCACCACTGGAAGAACTGCCTTTCCCAAAAGACCCAAACAAAGAGTTGACAATTCTGCTTCTTCGAGTTCCAAAGCTCTTTGAGTTATTTGAATTAGATGATGAAGGGGAGATTCCGATTAAGCTAGAGTTTCCTCTTAAATCTTCTACGGAACTTGGATGCGGAGCAGCATCTGAGCTTTCGGCATCTGCCAAAACACCATTTGACAAATCTCCTTCGTCCACCCAATCTTCTCGGGAAAGGAGAGAGTCCCGATTGCTAGCTGTTCCACCTTTGTCGGAGCTAGCATAAGATGATCTATCTCTTCTCCCTCGTTGAAAGGAGAGATAAGAGGTTGAGCTCGTAACCGAAGATGAGTCACTGAAGGATGGGCTGTCAATCCGTGTTTCACTATTCCAGCTGCGTCTTCTCAAAATACTGCTGTTTCGCGAAGGCGTTGTTCCAATTGATTCAGGTGCTGTAGGATAGTCAATTGGAGGAAGTCGCATGTCATCCTCGTTATCTTTTGGGTCTTCTCCGCTACTTGTTGGGGGTAATTTAATTCCTGTTAATTGCTCATTGATTGCCTCCAATAATGTGACGGTATTTAACTCAGAAGCTTCAAGAAATTTCTTCTGAAATGTCCTCCCCGTTTACTTCTGTCTGAGAGAGAACGGAGGTAATTAAAGGATGACTTTCTCCAGCTTCTTTATTTTGTTGAAGATTATTTAACTGAAACAAACGGGGTGGTGGAGGAGGAGGGATTACTTCCAACGGCACCACTACAGCTTGATCTTTCTCTTCTTTCCCATTTGTTGAGATTTCATCAGTTTGTGAACTCTCTTGAGCCTGTACCAAGGGATCAGTTTGATTTTCAATTTGACTAGTTTCAACCGTCAATTCAGACTTATTTTGTCCTAAGACAAACTTAAACAAAAAAGACTGATTCTCAACAACAGCTTCCTCTTTGAATTGCTCATTTCCTTCTTCATTTTTGTGACATTCATCGTGATTGTTGTTGTCATTATTGAACCCAACTTGATTCCCACACTCTCCAATTGTTTCATAAATATGTCCCGTTTTCTTTGACTGATACGTTGGAGTTTCTGATCTGATTTGATCTACTTTGTTTTGCTCCGTGTCCACTGGACTCATATATTTGGAAAGAAAACTACTGTTATTATTTGCTGGTGGTGGGATGTAGTCAGAAATGTCTTTATTCTCATTCGCCTTGTCATTCTCCAAAAATTCTGAACTACAAATTTTATTTTCATTTGTGTTGTTGCAATGTAAAAACGATAGTTGCGTGACTGATGATAAGGATAACTGAGTCTCTGTCATTGTCTCACCAGTCTCCGTTTTAATATTGTTATTTTGCTGCTGACTAGAATTATCTGATTTGTCGTAAACCTTCAATAACTTTTTTACTTGATTTAAAGGTGGAATCTCCTCAGACCCTTCATTAGACATTACTTTGTTTTGCTCCGTGTCCACTGGACTCATATATTTGGAAAGAAAACTACTGTTATTATTTGCTGGTGGTGGGATGTAGTCAGAAATGTCTTTATTCTCATTCGCCTTGCCATTCTCCAAAAATTCTGAGCTACAAATTTTATTTTCATTTGCGTTGTTACAATGTAAGAAAGATAGTTGCGTGACTGATGATAACGATAACTGAGTCTCTGCCATTGTCTCGATAGTCTCCGTTTTAATATTGTTATTTTGCTGCTGACTAGAATTATCTGATTTGTCGTAAACCTGCAATAACTTTTTTACTTGGTTTAAAGGTGGAATCTCCTCAGACCCTTCATTAGACATTTTTTGTTCTGCTTTCAACTTTCTTTCTGCCCATTTCTTTTCCATATTAATTTCAGCGTAAATTGCACCCGTTACATTTTCTTCTGGAGGAGGCGGAAGTTGTGAGTTATTTGTGAGTAGTTAAACTAGCAAAAGTCACTGTAGGACTTGTTGGTGAAGTAGGAGAAAGTGAATTGACAGGTGAGAGTTTTTTCTTGTTCAGTCTTGGCGGAGGTGGAGGGGGAAGTGGAGAGTCTGGCGAGAAAGCTATTGACTTTCCAAAACTGAGAACTTGATTTTGAGACATTTGTGATTGTTGACGTTGCTGTTGTTGAATAATGAACGGATTTAAATTGAGCGAATTTGGCTTTGGTCGGTTGATATTGTTGAAATTACTTGGAGGAGCTGAGTTTCTATTTCCAATATGAAGGTCCAAAGGTAAAAATTTTGCAAGGGTTGCAGATTTCCTTTGAATTATTCCACGCACACCACCACCACTTTCACTATTTGGACTTGAAAAAGGGAAATTAAAATTTCTCCCCAAACTTGCACTTTTTGCACGAATTTCAGCTCTTTTTGCTGGAGGAATAAACCCACCTGGACTTTGATTTAAGCCGTTACTTGTTGAAGGAAAGTTAGCACTGTTCAGATTTTGAATTGGACTAGAAACGTTAAAGAATGTGCCACTATTTGGTCTAGAATTAAAAAGTTGCTGAGGACCCAAACGAGGACTGAGTGGCTCCCTCGGAGTGGGAGGTTTCGCTCTTAGAAATGGAGGTGGACTATGAATACCTCCATTCGTATTCACAGTTGTTTCACCGTTCAGCACTGGCTGAGTTGTAGAATTATTTTCATTTAAAAATCGAGCGTTATCCACAGAATCTGTAGGTAAGGTTGGAAGTGACTTTTTAATTCTAGAC
>JAHZNK010000340.1:0-12472 GCA_027744615.1 Lepidocyrtus cf. nigrosetosus NNG-2020 | reverse complement strand
CTATACACAAAAAATGAAAATTAAATTTCCTACTGCATCTTGTTATCAGTTTAGATCATATGGTAATGCAATGTCTCTTCCTTATAAAATCACGGCCGAAGTATTATGTTGTGCAGATGCGGATGATAATAATAAAATCAAATCTATAGGATACGCTATTCTTGGGACTGGGTGGGATGAATCGATTCACTTTGAAAGTACATATGTGGGGAAAAATTCTATGCATTACCTAGTTTTTGATTTAAAAAGCTGCTCAGAGTTATTATTGGAAAAACAAAGAAAAAATATTCTCCCACTAGATGCAACAGAAGAGGAAATTAAAAGTAAACAAGAAAAAACAGAGTGTGAATTGTGTGGGGAAAGGTTTAAAAATGTGCAAGACATTCATTTACATCATCATCATTATATTCCACGTAATAAAAACGAGTTTCTTGATTCAAATCTGCCTAATCACATTTCATATTTATGTGCAAAATGCAATCTGCAGCTTAAAGTTAAACCTCACATTCCCGTCTTTATGCATGGCTGCTCCAAAGCAACTCTTCATTTGATGCTAGAAGAGATTAAAACAAAAGTATCAAAACCGATCAACATAATACCACACAAATCAAATGATTATATGAGCATTCATGTAAGAAATCTCTTTAAAACAATTTCGCTAGAAAAGTTTCATTCTGAGGAATTTGATTTGCTCTTTCATTATTACAAAAATTATGAAACTGGAGTTTATATGAAATATTTTACGCACATTTTTAAAGCCTTTAACGCGTGCGTTTTTCCTCATTTTTTCCCCCACGTATTAAGTGGAACGGATTTACGCAATCACAGCTCATTACCAAAAGCTACAGACTTTTTTGATATAGTTTACCAACGAAGCCTTAGTGAAAAGGAATATGAAAACACACTTTCATATTATAAATGGAAAGAATGCAAGTCATTATTTGATTATGCTCATCTATATTTACGTTTTCGCGTTTATGCTATAACAGGCATTGTTCAATCACTAAACCAATGGACCTTGAAACATTTCAAATTGAGTATTCATCATGAAATTAGCCTTCCCTCTCTCGCTTATAACAGCGCTATGCTAAAATGCAAAGAAAATTATGAATACTTGAAAAACATAGAAATTACACGTATAATTCATGATAATATAATTGGTGGGGTTTCACACATGAGCCTAAGACACATGAAAGCAAATTCTGAACGGTTCGGGCACTCTAATGTAGACGATGAAAATAGATTTGAAATTTTGTTTGTTGATGTTCAATCAATGTACGCACATGGTCTTTGTGAGCCCCTGCCTTGTGCAGACTATGAAATAATAAAGGATGACTATGCAAAAAATTTTGATATCACGTTTGTTCGTGACGATGATGATTATTCTTATCTTTTAAGCTGTGACTTGCAATATTGCGACGAAATAAAACTCAAAACTGAGGATTTTCCATACATTCCTGAAAGAAAGGTAATCACATATGAAAATGAAATAGAAACGGATAATGATGATGAGTTGCGTAATAAAAAGCCACACGAACAAACTCACATTGTATTAACCCAAAACGATAAAAAAAACGTTCTTCTTCACATCAAGAGTGTAAAGTATTTTGTGAGTAAAGGAATGAAATTGCAAAACATTCATTTTCTAATTAAATTTAGACAAAAGCGATTTTTAAAGCCGTATATAGATCACTGCTTGGAAATTCGCAAAAAAAGTAAATCATCAATAGAAAAAAACTTGGCCAAACAATTTTGTAACTTTGTATATGGCAAGTTTTATCCTGGATGTAAATCACTACAGATAAAATTTTGTACAGACTCGAAACGTTTTTCTACTCTTGCAGTTCAAAATGAATTTACTAATGCAGAAATACTAAGAGAGGATTTGACAATGGTGATGATGGGAAGAAAAAAAACACTTTATGATAAAAACATTTTGCTTCCGTTTGTAGTTCTCGACTTGGCTCGTCTCAACTTTTACAAGTTGATTGACCGTCTTCGTGATCAGTTTCAAGAGAGAATGTACATAGGAGCAGTTGAAGTAGATTCTGTCGTCGCAAGAATACATGACTACACAAGAACTTTTACCTCTGATTTAAAAGCACTTTCAGATATTTTTGACAATTCCTCGCTTCCTGAAAATTCTTTTTTATACTCGGAAGATAAAAAAGGGTACCCAGGAGTGTTTCGTCTTGAATTTCCCTACTGCATGGAGTTTATTAAATTACGTTCAAAAGTTTATTGCGTCAAAAATATGTGCAAAAAATGCAGAGATAACGAGTCAGGGGAAAGCGATACATGTACGGAATGCTTTAGTAGTGGAGAAGATGGCAAAACGTTTTGTGTAAAAGGGGGTTTTGAGAAAAACAAGGACTCTTTTGAAAAGTATTTGGACGCTCTTAATGGAGAACGTATGCTCTTTCGCGTTAAAGATTCGTATAAAAAAGGGGAAGAAGGAATTTACCTAACAAAGCTTGAAAAACGAGTAATAAACTCTATTGATCATACCAGACTATGGAATAAAGATTTGATTTCATCAAAGCCGTATGGGGCATTACAAAAATGAACTCTTTTCAAGTCGACTTGCGTTTTCACGCTCCCAGTGCCATCCAGATTGCAGGTTATTCTCAATCTGGCAAATCAACAATTACTGCGGGCATTGTTAGACACCGTGAAAAATTATTTACAAAACCTTTCAAAACTGTAGTTTGGTACTACTCACATTGGCAGCCTCTTTTTGAGGAATTACAAAAAGAAGACAAATCTATTGTTTTTACTAAAGATTATAAACAATTGGAGGAAATTGCAGACAAAAAAGAAAGTACTCTGGCAATTTGGGATGATTGTTTATTGGAATTGTTAAAAGACAACTCAAATTTCCTATCATATTTTATAGAAAAATCCCATCATTGTGAAACAACAGTTATACTTCAAACTCAAACAGTTTTTGTCCCAAACTGCAGATTGATACAAATAAACTGTCATTACCTAATTACGACAAAACTTTCACGGGATAGTTCAAGCATTTATCGTATTGGCTACCAGTGCTATCCCATTTCACCCAAATTTGTTTACCAAGCATATAATAACGCCGTAAATCTTAAACCATATGGTCATTTTGTAATATGCAATCATCCTAGAGACGCAGAAATTGCTCGTTTTCGATCAAATGTGTTTTTTTGGGAAAAGGATTTGTATCTTTACCAGCCGTAAAATGTTACGCAATATAAACAACCATGAAGCGCTACTTACAGACATTTCATTTTCAAAGCTCAAACCATTACATAATAAAATAACCGGTAGCGACAAAAAAACTCTTTTATCACTTTTACGTGTCTTGCAGACTGCTTTATCAATTTCACAACTTTTGCTAACAAAAAAAGAAAAATCATTTATAAAACGTGCAAAGAAATCATCATGTCTAAAGAAATGTTTTACAAAAAATGTAAAGTGTCTGAGAGACATTGTTCGTTGCATTCTCTTTTGTCTCATGCATGATAAAGTTTACTCTGTTTGCGACAAAGCCTAAAAATGCAGATCTACCGTGTTTTACCAGAGAATGAATATCTGCGTTTGCTTGAATATGCAAATAAAGTACAGATAAAACCCAAAAATACAATTCTCGATGGTATTAAAAAAGCTCATTTGAAAAATACAAAAGCAATTTTGAAAAAGTTTGATAAAAACGGCATAAAATATAATGACCAGGGTTTGTTAATTTCTGAAATTTCAGGAATTCCAAGCAATACAAATATCATACCACTCATTTTATACGCGATTGAAGGTAAAGTGAAGCCTGAATATTGGATTTCATTTTTAGAGTTTTTGGTCAAAATAAAAATTCCTATAGCGTTGCTAGGAAAAGTTGCAAAAAAAGAGTATAAAAAACTTTTGAAAAATGAAAGGCGTAGCAGTAAATGAAAGGTTGGTGAGAAAAGCTTGGACCAATCCCCAAACCCCTGGGGCATTTAGAGGCATTAAATCATTTGCAAAAGCACGAAAGATTAAAGATTTAGAATCGCTAGAGCGTGAATTAAAAAAGATTTCTGCATTTACCCTTCATCGACCTTCTAACAAAAATATCAAAAGAAGACCAATTATACTAAAAGGACCCCTGCAGTTGATTCAAATTGATTTGGCTGATATGATAAAATATAAACATTCAAACAGTCATTATACCTTTATCTTTGTGGCCATTGACGTCTTTACAAAGAGGGGATTTGCGACCCCTGTAAAAAATAAAACGGGTAAAGAAATTGTCCGAGCCCTGGGGCTAATGCTGAAATTTTACAAAGGAAAAATAACTTCGATAGCTAGCGACTGGGGGAAAGAGTTTTTAAACAGCGAAGTAAAAAGGTTTTTAACCTCAAAAGATATCCACCAGTATCATACTTTTAGCAATTTAAAAGCCCAGACCGTAGAACGTTTTATTCGCACACTAAAAGGAATGATTTGGAAGTATTTTACCAATGAAAATACAAAAAGGTGGGTAAATGTTATTGACAAACTCATTTCAAGCTATAATCTCACTCGGCATTCATCTCACAATCATATTCCTGATAAAATTACAAAAAAAGATGTTGACAACGTTGCACTACATCTCTACAAAAAGTTTATACTTCAAGGTGAAAAAAAGCCAAAGTATAAAATTGGGGATAATGTGAGAATAAGTATAAAAAAGCTGGCATTTAGAAAAGCATACAAATCTCAATACTCTGCTGAAATATTCAAAATCCATTCAATTCATTCAAGGTTCCCCACTATAAGCTACAAACTTGCGGATATTGAAGGAAATGTTCTTGATGGTACTTTTGTAGAAGGGGAACTAAGCCAAGTAATTAGCCAAGATGAATAAAATGGAGTTGTACACACCACCATCGTCATTTTCCATTATAGTAAAATCAAATTTTGGACTTGATGTTTTTCCACACAACACATCATCATGCTTTTCTAACCCACTTCCTACTGCTTTAGAGCTTGCAAAATTTGAAGTGGGACTTACATCATTGTATTATAGTGATGATTATACAAAAAAGACAAAATCACAAGTTATCCCTCTTCCAAAAGTTGACAAGGTATTTTTTCCAAATGAACAATCAAGAAAAATTCAATTACACGAATTGGAAATTAAAAACGTTGGCATTGAAAAGAGCTTTGACGATTTCCCGTCGTTTGTTACAGATATAAACAAAACTTTGGAATTTTTGGAAATTGAAGCTAGAATTGAAGCCACATATTTGGACGGAATCCCAAAAACGGTAAAAATTATTTATGAAGGCACAGATTTTGTGCTGACAATTGGCTATAAACTAGCAAAAATATTTGGCTACACAAAAACTGCTTTCCAAAAAGGGGAGCATTTCAATTCACACGAACCAGATATTGCATACTTTAATAAACAAACGGCTGAAGATTCATTTGCAATTCAACTACAGAGGTGGACTTATACAGAAACTGAAATTGAAGACCTTGAATTTCCAAGCTTGAGCACAATTTGTCTTGCAATTGTTACAGCACTTGCAAAAGAAGGAAAGTTGATTGGATTTTTACTTGATGAAGAAAAAGAAATAATAACAGTTGATACATTTACAAGATTTAGGTACATGCTGCTATCCGGGTTTTTAAACAAGTACCTTGGCTTGGAAGCTAACCATATATTTTCTATGCAAGAAAAAATTAAAGTCCCAAACGACATCATCAATCCATACAATCCTAGTGTCAACCCCGACATTATAAGCAAGGAACTTTCACCGGAACAAGTCAGTTGCAACAAAGTCGTTGTCGAATGCAGTTTAGCTCAATGCAGCGTGTATGAAAATAAATTTTTGCCAATTGTGGCACTTTTTGATAGAAAAGAAGAAAAAAACGAACAAAATTATATATCAAATAACCCCATTTACTATCCCGTATCCATTCCACAACCATCCTCAGTAACAATTGCACTTTTTGATGATAAACTTCAACCGTTACCCGCTTTAGAAACTCCAACCACAGCCATTTTGCATTTCAAAAAGAAATTGTTATGAAACGAAAAATAATTTGCAACGAAATGGGTTGCAAATTGTCAAAAATGCATTATATAACTAAATCGGGGCGGCATACAACTCTTGTTCAGCTCCCAAAGCCCAAACGAAAACCTAGAAAACCAAAATCAGGGGGCAAAAAGAATATTTCTGGAGCTGGCAAGAAGAAACCAAAATCAGGGGGCAAAAAGAATATTATTGGTGCGGGAAAGAGGAAACCAAAGCGATCTCCTAAAAAGTTGATTGGTGGGGGAAAGAGATCCAAGTCTAGCAAAAAGAAAGCTTCAAAATGAGTAAAAAAATGAGATCGGAGGCGTATGCCTCCACAAAAAGTGGGATTGTAAAACAATTCCAATTAAATACACTACCCATCTCTGATACTACAAACGAACAATCAGAATTTGAAAAAGTATTTTCAATTTTTAGTCTCAGCTCTACAAATCCTATAGAGCTGGTACTACATCCAAGTACTGCTTTCACAGATTTATCACGTACATATTTATTTGTTTCGGGGAAAGTTGTGACAGATAGCGGTGAAGATATTACCAACTTGGATTGCGCTCCTGCAAATAATTTTTTACACAGTCTCTTTTCCACGTATGAAATCTACATAAACGAAATTCCCATCAACCAAGCTACTTCACACTACAATCAAATAGCATACATAACCAACGTCCTGGGGAATAATGAACAAGATTCAGAAAAATTGAAAGCTCAATTACTTTTGAAAGACAAGGGTGATTCAAGAACAGCCCTAAATGTAGGCTACACATACAGAAAAGCAGTTGCATTTGGAAGTAAAATATTTTCAGTTTTTGGGCGTTTGGCTCATGGATTATTTACTGAAAATAACAAATATATTATTCCTCAGACTCAAATACGGATACGATTGAGAAGATCTAATCCCGCATTATACATTGATTCGGATAATATACAAAATGAACCGCTAAACACTCAGTTTATTATTCAAGAATGCTATTTGTTGGTAAGAAGAGTCACTCCTTCCGATGCCATTACAAATTATTATTCCAACCTGCTTGCAAAAAATGCAAAATTATATTATGCATTCTATGACCGTAATCTCATTTCGTATACAATTGCGGCTGGTCTCAGTTCAGACACGTCACAAATATTATCATCATCGACATTACCAGCAAGATTAGTGGTTACGTTTTTGAGTTCAACTGCTTTCTTTGGCTATCCTGACAAGTCCGCATTCAACTATAAACATTACAACTTGCAACAATGTTCTCTCACGTTGGATGGAAAGCCTTTGCTATTCAAAAATATGCACATGGATATTAACACTAGACAATTTCTTCAACCATACTACCAACTTTTCACCTATAATGCAAATAAAAAATTGGGAATTTCAATTTCCCCAGAGGATTTTGTTGAAAACTACTTTTTCCTTGTATTTGATTTATTACCAAACAGCACTATTAATAACTACAGCGTCAACAAAACGGGAAGTTTGAGACTTCACCTAAATTTTGACTCTGCTTTACCAGAAACGGTAAATGTTTTATGCCTGTTGGAAAAGCAATGCTTATTGTCAATTGATAAACATAAAAACGTAGCGGTTGAACATTTGTAAAAATGAATTCATATGACATTGAAAATTTTTTGAGGTGCATTAGTTTGCCCCATTGTACATCATATTATGTAGTTGCAAAAAATGAAATAAAAAATATCGACTTTTCACATCTCCCCCTTTTACTTATTCTAAACACAGGAACAAGAGAGTCTGGTGGCATTCATTGGCTTGCGTTGTATTATTCAAAAGAAAAGCAAAAAATTTTTATAGAGTTCATGGACCCTCTCGGAAAAACGTTGAAAGATTATAAAATGAAATACCCACACGCAGTGGATGATGTAAACATTACAAAAATTCAGTCAGACTCTTCCGACTGTTGTGGAGAGTTTTGTCTGATGTATCTGTACTATCGAATAAATGGGTACTCCAAAAACGTTTTTCTCAATCAGTTTTCTACGAATCTAAGGGAAAATGACTCTATAGCAAAAAGGTTTGTAAATAAACTAAAACGTTCTTGTTTACGTTACGAAAATGCTAAAAATCCATACATTTCCTGCTTGCCACCGACAAAATTTTTATATAAATATCCAGAGTAAACATTTTCCTTTCACCAGTTTTATTTCGCTCTTTTAACCGTCAACATGTCTTCAAATCCAAAACAAATCAAACAAATTGCACGCAAGGAAATCTTAAAGTCCAACTCAAAAAAGAAAAGCAAAGAAAGTTTAAGCACAGGAAAAAAGAATTTTTTGCCCACACCATCACATAATGATGAAATGTTATGCCGTCACTGTCTTGTGACTTACATTCAAAATATTTCTCTTTTTTTCCCTAGTGAAACACAAGTAACTTTAAACCTTTTTGCAAAAGTTATATCATCATTTTCCAAAACCCAAAGAATGATTAATGAATGCAAACAAAATTCAGAAATTCAGCATAATAAAACAATTCAAGAAATGATTGAAGATCTCAATTTTGATCTTGAGCTACCCCAACAACAATAATCAAAATGTGTATCGAATGCTACTCATTGCTTTCAGACTTCTTTGAAGGTCTGTTGGACGATGATTCTCAATACCTCAGCTATGAGGAAAAGTTTAACCAAAAAATAATTGATCTCTACTACAAGCTAAAAGACGAATATTTTGATTGTATGCAAGCTAAAAAGGAAAAGGAAGGATTTTGTTTGAAGCATTTCCTTTCTTTTGAATCCCAAGTCTACGACCTCGCTTGCAAATTTCATATCAAAATACCAAATACATTTGCTACAGATTACCTCAGCTATAAGGAAAAGTTTAACCAAAAAATTATTGATCTCTACTACAAGCTAAAAGACGAATTTTTTGATTGTATGCAAGCTAAAAAGGAAAAGGAAGGATTTTGTTTGAAACATTTCCTTTCTTTTGAATCACAAGTTTACGACCTCGTTGGCAAATTTCATATCAAAATACCAAATACATTTGCTACAGACGTGACTGACTTACATTTAGATTTGCAAGAAAGGTGGGAAGTGTGTACTAAACCATTTCACCTTTAAAATGGAGAAAAAAGAGAATCCCTCAGGCTCAACTTTGGTTGAGCCTGGGGCAACAAAAACTGTTGACATTTCGGATGAAACCATAATGGAATACTTTGAATCTGTAAAAATAGGACAACACTGCAGAAATTGTATTTTATGTTTCACTAATGCATTGCTGCCAATGATGCCAAAAGCAAGAAATTTATTTCTTACTGAATCATTCTACCAAGAAATTGTAGATTTGTGGTTGGCATTAAAGTGGCACTATAGCAATTGTGACTCACTTCATGACAAAAAACATTTATTTTGCCAGCAGGCTTTACTAAAAGACAGCGTGACATTATTTGATTTCATTCAAAAACATCATGAAATTTCAAAGGATTTTGGTACAAGACTTGCTCTTGTACTTGAAACTGCGTGGCGAGGCTTCACGCACTGCACGGGAGAAGAAGAATCAAAAAACTTTTCTTTTCACAACATGTTTTGGATAAGAGTGAGAACTAGAATATAATTTGTAAATATCATCAGAAAAATGAAAAATTCAAAAAAAATCTTGTAAATAGTGGGGAAAGTAAAAACATTAAACTCAAAAACAGTAATAAAAGGATAAAACCGTTCTTTTTGGAATAGTTTTTGAATAAAAGTAAAAAAACATAGCTTGTAGACTGAAAAATACGCAAAACTTAAAAAAATGTTTCTTTTTATCATCATTTTTCTATACTTGGGCTGTAGTTTGCATATATCATTAGAAAAAGGAGAGTTTGTAAATAGAGAGAAGTAAAAACAATAAACTCCAAAAACAATAATAAAATGATAAAAGCCAAAAAACACATTTTCTAAACAGTAATAAAACGATAAAACCGTTCTTTTTGGAATAGTTTTTGAATAAAAGTAAAAAAAAACATAGCTTGTAGACTGAAAAATACGCAAAACTTAAAGTTTCTTTTTATCATCATTTTTCTATACTTGGGCTGTAGTTTGCATATATCATTAGGAAAAGGAGAGTTTGTAAATAGAGAGAAGTAAAAACAATAATAAAATGATAAAAGCCAAAAACACATTTTCTTTTTCATTAGAGTTGGGTTTTTCTTTGTATTACCCATCAAGAAAAGATAAAAGCCAAAAAAATGTATCTACTTTGATGTAGATTGAAAAATAATCAAAACTCAAAAAAATGTTTATTTTTACCATAAACATTTTCCTTTCACCAGTTTTATTTCGCTCTTTTAACCGTCAACATGTCTTCAAATCCAAAACAAATCAAACAAATTGCACGCAAGGAAATCTTAAAGTCCAACTCAAAAAAGAAGAAAGGGTTTTTCTTTGTATTACCCATCAAGAAAAGATAAAAGCCAAAAAATCATTATTGAATAAGAATAACACCTAGGCTGTAAGTTGTATAGAATGTAAGGAAAATGTAAAAGCCTATTTTGTACATAGTTTTTGGTGAAGGGAAAAAACAATAAAATCCAAAAAAACAAACTTTGTCGTCTTTTGTGTTTGCGTTCTTTTATTTTGATCATGACTTGCATTTTTTCATTAATCATCTTTGTCACGTTCATCTGTGTCATTTCATTTCTTGGCTGGGATAAAATATCGTTGCATAGAAAAGAAGTTGCATAAAAATCACCTTTCCTTTTAGTTTTGGTTTGCCATTCATTCCGTTACCATTTAGCACTTTCATTAATTAAGATGGGTACAAGCGAGACTTTTTTGAACACTAAATGTCCAGAGAGTGTCACTTGGATTCATTCTGATTAAACATCATCAAGCTTTAATGGAAAACGGAAATGGAAATATTTCATCAAATTATAATCATACATCTTATATCATCACCTGCAAAAAATTGGGTTTTATTTGGACTGGCGGACTGGTTTTGTAAGTATTTTTACTCTTACACAGCTGGCAGGTCAGATCTAGATATTATCCATATACATCATGCAGAAAACGGTATCAATATACCCAGGTAAAAGAAAGAGAGAGAAGGAAAAGGATAACAAGCAACAGGTAGGCTCACGTGTACATTCCTTTACAGCTCACCACCACCACACACCACCACCACCACCAAAATGTATTCAAAGCTTAGTGTAAGTTTATTTAATTTATTTATTTAAAATTACAAAATATTAATTATAAATATTATTGCAGTGCCTATTACACTCAGACAATTGTGTAGACTGTGTGTCTGCCTTTTGTTATTACGTTTATGGAGGGACATATGACACTCCAAAATGCATCCGCCTCTCCGATTTGAATGGAAGCCCATTAGTGACAGTTGGGCCTGGTGCCACTTCACTATGCCCAACAAGCCCCACCACTCCATCACCATTCATTTCATCCATAATGAGTAAGTTTTAAATAAAATATTTATTATCAAGGTACGATAATGAATATTATTTTTTATAATTTAGGCAAGGAGCAGTCATATGGGACATACCTGATTGTTTTATCAGTGCTAGTTGGAATTTTGTTTACCATTCTGGGGATTCAAGGGGCTTATCATCTGTTTTTGATGATTTTTTCGCAAGCCGGACAATATGGAGTTGCGTAGGATTAGCAGGAGAGAGAGAGCCCCCACCAGGTCCCCAGATAGGTCTAGGAGGTCACGGGCACCTTCCAGGGAGACTGGACGGCCCATTCCAATGGCCCCCATTCACCATTCTACTCCAAGGGATGTAGAACGAGGAAGGAATGAAGAAGAAAGAGAAAGGATAAGGGAAATCCAAATGGAACAGTACCGCATCCATCATTACCATCAGCAGCAACAACAACAGTCTATCGCTTCAGGTTGTCAAATTTGTTTGGAGAGGGGAAGAGATTTGCAAAGGGCAGAGGAGGAAATTCGAGAGAGTTTAATCTCTACCGGAAATCCTCCTCTACCCCCTAGATCATCTTCCTCTTTCCAAACAAGTCCCCTATTTAAACCAGTTGGTGGGAGTAATGGTGGTGGTGGGGACAATAGTAGGCGCAACAACATTTATTGTGGTGCTAGGCACAGTAATAGTAGTAATAATGACGCTGGTGCGATTGTTTAGAATTATGTAGTTTTGCTTTATCCAAATTTAATATTAGTTAATTTTAGTTTTTTCCCTTTTTCAAAATTATCAAATCAGAATATTATGTCATAAATTAAATTGATCGTGGTAGTTTAATATTTTCCCTTACTTTTGTATACTAAAATTGGAACGATGCAGAGAAGATTTACATTAATTTTGTTCCCCCTCCTAGAACTGAATATAATTGAGGAGGAGGAGGATATGGACAGTGACATGGAGAGCCTTAGCTTGATAGAGGATCAATTGGAGGAGGGTGAAATTGTTGATGAAGTGGTGGAAAGTCCTAGAATAAGACCTAGAAGAAATGTAGCGCCAATTCGCCGTTATGGCTTTAACT